>JAWUZG010001118.1:0-29815 GCA_036785705.1 Acanthornis magna
ATTTTTTCGTAATTTTTTTTTTTTTTTTTGGGGAGAATTTTTTTTCCGATTTTTTTTTTTCCCCCCCAGTATTTTTAACTGATACTTTCAGGATTATTTTCACTGATTTTTAGGCTTTTTTTCGCATTTTTTCGTATTTTTTTCGGAATTTTTTCGTAATTTTTTCGGATTTCTTTTTTGGGAGAATTTTTTTTCCCTTTTCTTTGTTTTTTTTCCGGTATTTTTAACTGATACTTTCACGATTATTTTCAGTGATTTTTAGGCTTTTTTCGCATTTTTTTGTATTTTTTTCGCATTTTTTTCGCATTTTTTCGCATTTTTTCGGGATTTTTTCAGGATTTTTTTGGGAAATTTTTGGGGAATTTTGGGCGATTTTTTTTTTCTTTTCCCCCAGTATTTTTAACTGATACTTTCAGGATTATTTTCAGTGATTTTTAGGAACTTTTTTTCGCATTTTTTCGCATTTTTTTGCATTTTTTTTCAGAATTTTTTCGTTTTTTTTTTTTTTTTTTTTTTTTTGGGCGATTTTTTTTCCGTTTTTTTTTTTTTTCCCGGTATTTTTAACTGATACTTTCAGGATTATTTTCAGTGATTTTTAGGAACTTTTTTTTCGCATTTTTCGCATTTTTTCATATTTTTTTCGACATTTTTTTCGTATTTTTTCGGTTTTGAATTTTTTAGTGGGGTTTTTTTTTGGGAGATTTTTTTTTTTCCCCAGTATTTTTCACTGATACTTTCAGGATTATTTTCAGTAATTTTTAGGAACTTTTTTTCGCATTTTTTCGTATTTTTTTTCGGAATTTTTTCGGATTTTTTTTTTTTTTTTTTTTTTTTTTTTGGCGATTTTTTTTTTCTTTTCCCCAGTATTTTTACTGATAGATTCAGTTTTTTCACTGATTTTTAGCCTTTTTTTCGCATTTTTTCGCATTTTTTGGCATTTTTTTCGGTTTTTTTTTTGTCATTTTTTCGGATTTTTTTTTTTTTTTTTTTTTTTTTTTGGCGATTTTTTTTTTCTTTTCCCCCAGTATTTTTAACTGATACTTTCAGGATTATTTTCACTGATTTTTAGCCTTTTTTTCGCATTTTTTCGCATTTTTTTCGCATTTTTTCGCATTTTTTCGGGATTTTTTCGGATTTTTTTTTTTTTTTTTTGGGAGGATTTTTTTTTTCCCGGTTTTTTTTTGGGGGGGGATATTTTTGGGGTCCCGATGACCTCACCGATGACGTCATCGTCGCCCTCCTCCTCGCAGATCACCATCCTCTCCTCGTCGCTCGTCATGTCCTCGCTCTGCCCGCGGGGGGGGCGGGGGGGAGGGGCGCGGGGGGCGCGGGGGGGAGGGGCGCGGCCTGGGGGGGCAGCGTACGGAGCCCCCCCCGAGCTGCCCCCCCCGCCCTTGGACCCCCGAAAGGGGCGGGGCCTGCGCACAGCTGGGGGGGAGGGGAGGGGGAGGGGAATTAGAGAGAAATTTATCCAAAATTTACCTGAAATTAGCTCGAAATTCACCCGAAATTCACCCCAAATTAGCACAAAATTTAACCGAAATTAGCCCAAAATTAGCCCGAAATTAGTTCAAAATTTACCCGAAATTTACCCGAAATTCACCCGAAATTCACCCGAAAATTACCCGAAATTCACCCCAAATTAGCACAAAATTCACCCGAAATTAGCACAAAATTAGCCCGAAATTTACACAAAATTTACACAAAATTCAACCGAAATTAGCCCAAAATTCACCCGAAATTAACTCAAAATTCACCCGAAATTAGCCCAAAATTTACCCAAAATTCACCCCAAATTAGCACAAAATTCACCCGAATTAGCCCAATAGCAATAGCCCGAAATTTACCCGAAATTCACCCGAAAATAACGTGAAATTAGCCCAAAATTTACCCAAAATTAGCCCGAAATTCACCTGAAATTCACCCGAAATTCACCCAAAATTCACCCGAAAATTAGCCAAAATTCACCCCAAATTAGCACAAAATTAGCTCAAAATTTACCCAAAATTCACCCAAAATTTACCCGAAATTGACCCGAAATTTACACAAAATTTACACAAAATTCAACCGAAATTGACCCGAAAATTACCCGAAATTCACCCGAAAATTACTCGAAATTCACCCCAAATTAGCACAAAATTTAACCGAAATTAGCCCAAAATTAGCCCGAAATTAGTTCAAAATTTACCCGAAATTTACCCGAAATTCACCCGAAATTCACCCGAAAATTACCCGAAATTCACCCCAAATTAGCACAAAATTCACCCGAAATTAGCCCAAAATTAGCCCGAAATTAGCCCGAAATTTACACAAAATTTACACAAAATTCAACCGAAATTAGCCCAAAATTCACCCGAAATTAACTCAAAATTCACCCGAAATTAGCCCAAAATTAGCTCAAAATTTACCCGAAATTCAACCGAAATTAGCCCAAAATTAGCCCCCCAAAAACTTCCCCCAATCCCCCAAAAATCCAAAATCCCCCCGAAACGATCCCCAAAATCTCCCCAAGAATCCCACGCCCCCCAAAATCCCCCCAAATCCCTCCCCAAATCCCCCAAAATCAAAAAAAATCCCCCAAAATCCCCCAACCCCCCCAAATCCCCAAAAATCCCCAAAAATCCCCCAAAATCCCCAAAAATCCCCCAAAAATTCCCCAAAAATCCCCCAAAATTAAAAAAAAATCCCCAAAATTCCCCAAAAATCCCAAAAATTCCCCCAAATATCCCCAAAAATCCCTCCCCAAACCCCCAAAATTCCTCCAAAAATCCCCCAAAATCCCCCAAAAATTCCCCAAAATTCCCCCCAAATTTCCCCAAACTCCCCCAAAAATCCCCCCAAAAATCCCCAAAAATTCCCCAAAAATACCCAAAAATTCCCCAAAAATACCCAAAAATTCCCCAAAAATCCCCCTCGAACCCCCAAAAATCCCAAAAAATTCCCCAAAAATTCCCCAAAAATTCCCCAAAAATCCCCCAAATCCCCCCCGAACCCCCAAAATTCCCAAAAAAATTCCCCAAAAATTCCCCAAAATCCCCCAAAGATCCCCAAAACTCCCCCAAATCCCTCCCCAAAATCCCCAAAATTCCCCAAAATTCCCCAAAAATTCCCCAAAAATCCCCAAAAAATCCCCAAAATTCCCCAAAAATTCCCCAAAACTCCCCCAAATCCCTCCCCAAAATTCCCCAAAAATTCCCCAAAAATCCCCAAAAATCCCCCCAAAAATCCCCAAAAATCCCCCAAAATTCCCCAAAAATTCCCCAAAAATCCCAAAAATTCCCCCAAATATCCCCAAAAATCCCTCCCCAAACCCCGAAAAGTTCCCCAAAAATCCCAAAAATATCCCAAACCCTCCCCAAAATCCCCAAAATTCCCCAAAAATCCCCAAAAATCCCCCAAAAATTCCCCAAAAATCCCCCAAATCCCCCCCGAACCCCCAAAATTCCCCAAAAAATTCCCCAAAAATTCCCCAAAATCCCCCAAAACCCCCCTGAACCCCCAAAAATCCCAAAAATTCCCCAAAATCCCCCCAAAATCCCCCAAAATCCCCCAAAACTCCCCCAAATCCCTCCCCAAAATCCCCAAAATCCCCCAAAAATCCCCAAAAATTCCCCAAAAATCCCCAAAAAATCCCCAAAATTCCCCCAAAAATCCCCAAAAATCCCAAAAATTCCCCCAAATCTCCCCCATAACCCCGCCGCCCCTCCCCCCCCCGCCCCTCCCCCACCTGGCTGAGCTCGCGCAGGGGGGGCCCGCGGGGGTCGCCCCCCCCCCACTCCGCTGTGCGAGAAGGCGCGAGGCCTGGGGGGGGCGGGGCCTGCGCTGCCCCTCCCCCCCCGGCAGCTCCAGCCTTGGCCTCCACCCCGGGGGGGTCCGCGGCACCTGCGGGGAGGGGCGCGCAGGGGATTTTGGGGGAATTTGGGGAATTTTGGGGGAATTTGGGGGAATTTGGGGGAATTTGGGGGAATTTTGGGGGAATTTGGGGGAATTTGGGGGATTTTGGGGATTTTTGGGAGATTTTGGGGGTCCGCGGCACCTGCGGGGAGGGGCGCGCAGGGGAATTTTGGGGAAAATTTGGGGAATTTTGGGGGAATTTGGGGATTTTTGGGGAGTTTGGGAGATTTTGGGGGTCCGCGGCACCTGCGGGGAGGGGCGCGCAGGGGAATTTTGGGGGGAATTTGGGGAATTTTGGGGGAATTTTGGGGATTTTCGGGGATTTTTTGGGATTTTTTGGGAATTTTTGGGAATTTTCGGGGATTTTTGAGGCAGTTTTGGGAGATTTTGGGGATTTTTGGGAGATTTTTGGGGGTCCGCGGCACCTGCAGGGAGGGGCGCGCAGGGGATTTTTGGGGGAATTTGGGGGATTTGGGGGATTTTTGGGGAAAATTTGGAAATTTTCGGGGATTTTTTGGGGGGTTTTGGGGGAGGGGCGCTCAGGGGGAGGGGAATTTGGGGATTTTTGGGGATTTTCGGGGATTTTTGGGAATTTTTGGGAACTTTCGGGGATTTTTGAGGCAGTTTTGGGAGATTTCGGGGATTTTTGGGAGATTTTTGGGGGTCCGCGGCACCTGCGGGGAGGGGCGCGCAGGGGATTTTTGGGGGGAATTTGGGGAATTTTGGGGGAATTTGGGGAGATTTTGGGGAATTTTCGGGGATTTTTGGGGAAATTTTGGAAATTTTCGGGGATTTTTGGGGATTTTCAGGGATTTTTTGGGGGGTTTTGGGGGTGTTTTGGAGAATTTTGGGGAATTTTTGGGGGATTTGGGGGAGGGGCGGTCGGGGGGAGGGGAATTTTGGGAATTTTCGAGGATTTGGGGGAATTTTAGGGCAATTTTGGGAATTTTCAGGGATTTTTTGAGGGGTTTTGGGGGATTTTTGGGGAATTTTCGGGGATTTTTGGGGATTTTTGGGGATTTTCGGGGAAATTTTGGGAATTTTCGGGGAAATTTTGGGAATTTCCGGGGATTTTTTGAGGGGTTCTGGAAGATTTTTGGGGTTTTTTGGGGAATTTTCGGGGAATTTTTGGGGGGATTTTGGGAGATTTTTGGGAAATTTTGGGAATTTTCGGGGATTTTTTGGGATTTTTTGGAGGGATTTTGGGGGATTTTGGGGAAATTTTGGGAATTTTCGGGGATTTTTGGGGGGGTTTTCGGAGATTTTTTGGGGGATTTTGGGGGATTTTGGGGAATTTTCGGGGATTTTTGGGAATTTTTGGGAATTTTCGGGGAATTTTTGAGGCAGTTTTGGGAGATTTTTGGGACTTTTGGGGGTCCGCGGCACCTGGGGGGAGGGGCGCTCAGGGGGGAGGGGAATTTGGGGGAAATTTGGGGAATTTTCGGGGATTTTCAGGCATTTTCAGGGTTTTTTTGGGGTGATTTTTTAGGATTTTCAGGGAGGTTTTTCAGGGTGATTTTTTGGGATTTTCGGGCTGATTTTTGGGATTTTGGAGGCAGTATTTTTTGGGATTTTCGGGGTGATTTTTTTGAGAAATTTTTTGGGTATTTTCAGGATGAATTTTTGGGTTTTCCGGGCCGATTTTTAGGATTTTCGGGGTGGGTTTTTTTTGGATTTTTGGGGATTTTCGAGGTGAGTTTTTAGAATTTTCGAGGTGATTTTTTAGGTTTTTCGGGCCAATTTTTGGAATTTTGGGGGCAGTTTTTTGGGGATTTTTGGGATTTTCGGGGTGATTTTTTAGGATTTTCGGGGAGGTTTTTCGGGGTAATTTTTTGGGTTTTTCGGGCGGATTTTGGGGATTTTTGGGGCGGTTTTTTTTGGATTTTCGGGGAGGTTTTTCGGGGTAATTTTTTGGGATTTTCGGGCGGATTTTTAGGATTTTCGGGGAGGTTTTTCGGGGTAATTTTTTGGGTTTTTCGGGTGGATTTTGGGGATTTTTGGGGAGGTTTTTTTTGGATTTTCGGGGAGGTTTTTCGGGGTAATTTTTTGGGATTTTGGGGCGGATTTTTGGGATTTCAGGGAGGTTTTTCGGGCTGATTTTTAGGATTTTCAGGGAGGTTTTTCGGGGTAATTTTTTGGGATTTTGGGGCGGATTTTTGGGATTTCGGGGAGGTTTTCGGGCCGATTTTTTTAGGATTTTCAGGGAGGTTTTTCAGGCCGATTTTTGGGATTTTTGGGGCAGTTTTTTTGGGATTTTTGGAGATTTTTGGGTGATTTTTTAGGATTTTGGGGGAAGTTTTTCGGGGTGATTTTTAGGATTTTCGGGCCGATTTTTGGGATTTTGGGGGCGGTTTTTTTGGGGATTTTTGGGATTTTCGGGGTGGTACTTTTTTTTATTTTTGGGGATTTTTGGGGTGATTTTTTAGGATTTTTGGGGGGGATTTTTTTTTATTTTTGGGGATTTTCGGGGAGGTTTTTCGGGGTGATTTTTTGGGATTTTCGGGCCGATTTTGGGATTTTTGGGGCAGTTTTTTTTTGATTTTTGGGGATTTTCGAGGTGATTTTTTAGGATTTTTGGGGAGGTTTTCAGGCTGATTTTTAGGATTTTCGGGGAGGTTTTTCGGGGTGATTTTTTGGGATTTTCGGGCGGATTTCTAGGATTTTCAGGGAGGTTTTTTGGGGTGATTTTTTGGGATTTTGGGGCGGATTTTTGGGATTTTCGGGGAGGTTTTTCGGGCGGATTTTTGGGATTTCAGGGAGGTTTTTCGGGCTGATTTTTAGGATTTTCAGGGAGGTTTTTCGGGGTGATTTTTTGGGTTTTTCGGGCGGATTTTTGGGATTTTCGGGGCTCTCCCTCACCTGCGGGCGGCGCCGGGGGTCCGCTCTCGGAGGCGCTGCGCTCTCGGGGCTCCTTGGGACCCCCCCCGGCCCCCCCCGGGCCCCTCCCCCCCTCCGAGCTCGACTTCTTCCGATCTTTGTTGCACCATTTCCAGTCGGGGTGGGCCTTGAAATGAGCCTCCTTCACCTGCGGGGACCCCAAAAATCACACCTGAGACCCCCAAAATTCCCCCCAAAATCCCCCCCAAAATACCCTCCAGGTGGGCCTTGAAATGAGCCTCCTTCACCTGCGAGAGACCCCAAAATTCACACCTGAGACCCCCAAAATTGACATCGGGACCTCCGAAATCTGCCCCAAAATCCCCCCCGGGTGGGCCTTGAAATGAGCCTCCTTCACCTGCGGGAGACCCCAAAATTCACACCAAAATTCACACCGGGACCCCCAAAATCTGCCCCAAAATCCACCCCAAAATACCCTCCAGGTGGGCCTTGAAATGAGCCTCCTTCACCTGCGAGAGACCCCAAAATTCACACCGAAATTCACACCGGGACCCCCGAAATTCACCCCAAAATCTGCCCCAAAATCCCCCCCGGGTGGGCCTTGAAATGAGCCTCATTCACCTGGGGGAGACCCCAAAATTCACACCAAAATTCACATCCGAGACGCCCAAAATTCACCCCAAAATCCCACCTGGGATCCCCAAAATCTGCCCCAAAATCCCCCCCAAAATACCCTCCAGGTGGGCCTTGAAATGAGCCTCCTTCACCTGCGAGAGACCCCAAAATTCACACCGAAATTCACACCGGGACCCCCGAAATTCACCCCAAAATCTGCCCCAAAATCCCCCCCGGGTGGGCCTTGAAATGAGCCTCGTTCACCTGCGGGGACCCCAAAATTCACACCTGAGACCCCCAAAATTCACACCAAAATCCCCCCAAAATCTGCCCCAAAATTGACATCAGGACCCCCAAAATCTGCCCCAAAATCTGCCCCAAAATCAGCTCCAAAATCCCACCTGGGACCCCCAAAATTCACATCGGGACCCCCAAATCCTCCCCAAATTCACATCCGGGACCCCAAAATTCACTCTAGATTGACTCAGGACCCCCAAATTCACACCGGGACCCCCAAATTTTCCCAAATTCACCCCAAATCTCCAAAATTTCACCCAAAATCTCACCTGGAAGGCCAAGTAATGGTACCGCTGTTTTTCTTACAGCTCCAGCACATACCAATGAACCCAAATCCCCCAAATTTCACCCCAAATTTCCCCAAATTTCCCGCAAATTCCCCCAAATTTCTCCCAAATTCTCACCTGGAAGGCCAGGTCGTGGTACTGCTGCTTCTCCTGTGGCCACAATGACCTCAAATCCCCCAAATTCACCCCAAATCTCTGAACTTTCACCCCAAATTTCCCCCAAATTCACCCAAATTTCATCCCAACCTCCAAAATTTCACCATATTTTCCCCAATTTTTTCGCAAATTTCACCCAAATTCTCCCAAATTTTCCCCAAATTCTCACCTGGGAGGCCAGGTCATGGTACTGCTGCTTCTCCCACGATCCCAATTAACCCAAATCCCCAAATTCCCCCAAAATCTCACCTGGAAGGCCAATTCCAGGTGAATCCAATGAACCGAAACCTCCCAAATTTTCAAAATTTCACCTGAATTTCACCCAATTTTCACCCAAAATCCCCGAATTTTCTCCCAAATTCTCACCTGGAAGGCCAGGTCGTGGTACTGCTGCTTCTCCCTCGGTCCCAGGGCATACCAATGACCCCAAACCCCAGAAATTTCCCCCAAATTCACCCAAATTTCACCCCAAACCCCTCAAATTTCACCTGAATTTCACCCAATTTTCACCCGAAATCCCCGAATTTTCTCCCAAATTCTCACCTGGAAGGCCAGGTCGTGGTACTGCTGCTTCTCCCTCGGTCCCAGGGCGTACCACCACTCGCCCAGGATCTTGCTGACCCCAAATCTCACCCAATTTTCACCCAAATTCAGCCCAAATCTCCGAAATTTCCCCAATTTTTTCCCGATTTTTTCCCAAATTTCACCCAAATTCTCCCAAATTTCTCCCAAATTCTCACCTGGAAGGCCAGGTCGTGGTACTGCTGCTTCTCGCGGGGTCCCAGGGTGTACCAATGACCCCAAACCCCTGAAATTTCCCCCAAATTCACCCAAATTTCATCCCAAATCCCCCAAAATCTCTTAAATTTCACCCGATTTTTTCCTGAATTTCCCCAAATTTCTCCCAAATTCTCACCTGGAAGGCCAGGTTGTGGTACTGCTGTTTCTCCCTCGGTCCCAGGGCATACCAATGACCCCAAACCCCAGAAATTTCCCCCAAATTCACCCAAATTTCACCCCAACCCCCCAAATTTCACCCGAATTTCACCCAATTTTCACCCAAAATCCCCAAATTTTCTCCCAAATTCTCACCTGGAAGGCCAGGTCGTGGTACTGCTGTTTCTCCCTCGGTCCCAGGGCGTACCACCACTCGCCCAGGATCTTGCTGACCCCAAATTTCACCCCAAATCCTTCGAAATTTCCCCAAATTTCCCCAAATTTCACCCGAATTTCACCCAATTTTCACCCAAAATCCCCGAATTTTCTCCCAAATTCTCACCTGGAAGGCCAGGTCGTGGTACTGCTGCTTCTCCCTCGGTCCCAGGGCGTACCACCACTCGCCCAGGATCTTGCTGACCCCAAAATTCACCCAAAATCCCCCTGAAATCTCTCAAATTTCACCCAAATTTCACCCAAATTCCCCCAAATTTTTCCCAAATTTCACCCAAAATCCCCGAAATTTCTCCCAAATTCTCACCTGGAAGGCCAGGTCGTGGTACTGCTGTTTCTCCCTCGGTCCCAGGGCGTACCACCACTCGCCCAGGATCTTGCTGACCCCAAATCTCACCCCAAATCCCCCAAAATCTCCGAAATTTCACCCAAATTCACCCCAAATCTCTGAAATTTCACTCCAATTCACACCAAATCTCTGGAATTTCCCCAAATTTCCCCAAAATTCACCCAAAAATGTCACCTCGGAGACCAAGTCATGGCACTGCTTTTTTTCTCACAGAGCCAGAACATATCAATGATGCCAAATCCACTAAATTTCACTCAAAATCTTCATAATTTCACCAAATTTCACCCGAATTTCACCCAATTTTCACCCGAAATCCCCGAATTTTCTCCCAAATTCTCACCTGGAAGGCCAGGTCGTGGTACTGCTGCTTCTCCTGTGGCCACAATGACCTCAAATCCCCCAAATTCACCCCAAATCTCTGAACTTTCACCCCAAATTTCCCCCAAATTCACCCAAATTTCATCCCAACCTCCAAAATTTCACCGTATTTTCCCCAATTTTTTCGCAAATTTCACCCAAATTCTCCCAAATTTCTCCCAAATTCTCACCTGGAAGGCCAGGTCGTGGTACTGCTGTTTCTCCCTCGGTCCCAGGGCGTACCAATGACCCCAAACCCCAGAAATTTCCCCCAAATTCACCCAAATTTCACCCCAAACCCCCCAAATTTCACCCGATTTTTACCCAAATTTCACCCAAAATCCCCGAATTTTCTCCCAAATTCTCACCTGGAAGGCCAGGTCGTGGTACTGCTGTTTCTCCCTCGGTCCCAGGGCGTACCACCACTCGCCCAGGATCTTGCTGACCCCAAATTTCACCCCAAATACCTCAAATTTCACCCCAAATCTCCAAAATTTCCCCAATTTTTTCCTGAATTCCCCCAAATTTCTCCCAAATTCTCACCTGGAAGGCCAAGTCATGGCACCGCTTTTTTTCTCACAGAGTCAGAACATATCAATGATGCCAAATCCACTAAATTCCACTCAAAATCTTCGTAATTTCACCAAATTTCACCAAAATTTCACCCAATTTTCACCCAAAATCCCCGAATTTTCTCCCAAATTCTCACCTGGAAGGCCAGGTCGTGGTACTGCTGCTTCTCGCGGGGTCCCAGGGCGTACCACCACTCGCCCAGGATCTTGCTGACCGTGCGGTTGTCCTGGTTGGGGTGCCGCTGGTGCACCAGCGCTCGGTGCCTCTTGCTGAAGATCATGAAGGCGTTCATCGGCCGCCGGATGTGGTCCTTCTCCCGCTGCGGGACACGCCCACCAAGGGGCGGGGTCAGGGGACACGCCCAGGAAGGGGCGGGGTCAGGGGACACGCCCACAGTGGGACACGCCCAGGAAGGGGCGGGGTCAGTGGGATGTGTCTATGATGGGTGTGGTCAGTGGGACATGGATAGAATGGGTGTGGTCAGTTGGGTGTGGTCAGTTGGGTGTGGTCCTTCTCCCGCTGCGGGACACGCCCCAAAGGGGGCGGGGTCAGGGGACACGCCCACAAGGGGCGGGGTCAGGGGACACGCCCATGAATGGAAATGGACAGTGGGACACGCCCACAAAGGGGCGGGGTCAGGGGACACACCCCCAAAGGGGCGGGGTCAGGGGACACGCCCAGAAAGGGGCGGGGTCGGGGGACACGCCCAGGAAGGGGCGGGGTCAGTGGGATGTGTCTCTCATGGGTGTGGTCAGTTGGGTGTGGTCCTTCTCCCGCTGTGGGACACGCCCACAGAGGGGTGTGGTCAGGGGACACGCCCAGGAAGGGGCGGGGTCAGTGGGACACGCCCACAATGGGGCGGGGTCAGTGGGATGTGTCCATGATGGGTGTGGTCAGTGGGACATGGATAGAATGGGTGTGGTCAGTTGGGTGTGGTCAGTTGGGTGTGGTCCTTCTCCCGCTGCGGGACACGCCCACCAAGGGGGCGGGGTCAGGGGACATACCCAGAAAGGGGCGGGGTCAGGGGACACGCCCAGGAAGGGGCGGGGTCAGGGGGAATGTGTCCATGATGGGTGTGGTCAGTGGGACACGCCCAGGAAGGGGCGGAGTCAGGGCACACGCCCATGAACGGAAATGGTCAGTGGGACACGCCCAGGAAGGGGCGGGGTCAGGGGACACGCCCACAGTGAGTGGGACACACCCAGAAAGGGGCGGGGACAGGGGGACATGTCCATGATGGGTGTGGTCAGTTGGGTGTGGTCAGTTGGGTGTGGTCCTTCTCCCGCTGCGGGACACGCCCACAATGGGGTGGGGTCAGTGGGAAGTGTCTATGATGGGTGTGGTCAGTGGGACATGGATAGAACAGGTATGGTCAGTTGGGTGTGGTCAGCAGGACACGCCCACAAAGGGGCGGGGTCAGGGGACACGCCCATGAACGGAAATGGTCAGTGGGACACACCCACAGTCAGTGGGACACGCCCAGAATGGGAAATGATCAGTGGGACACGCCCAGAAAGGGGCGGGGTCAGGGGGATGTGTCTCTGATGGGTGTGGTCAGTTGGGTGTGGTCAGTTGGGTGTGGTCCTTCTCCTGCTGCGGGACATGCCCACGAAGGGGCGGGGTCAGGGGGACACGCCCACAAAGGGGCGGGGTCAGGGGAACATGCTCGTGACTTTGGGGGATTTTGGCAGCATTTTTTGGGGGATTTCGGGGATATTTTGGGGGATTTTTTAGGGGATTTCACAGGGATTTTCGGAATATTTCAGGAGATATTTTGGGGATATTTCGGGGGATTTTTTGGTGGGAATTTGGGTAGGATTTTTGGGGATATTTTGGGGTTTTTTTGAGATATTTTGGGGCTATTTTGGGATATTTTGGGATATTTGGGGCTCACCTTGCTGGGGCTGCGGCCGTCCTTGTCCCCGTCCTTGGGCAGGTTTTGGGGCATTTTTTTCGGGATTTTTCGGGGATATTTTTTGGAGGATTTCGCAGGGGATTTTGGGGATATTTTGGGGCTATTTTGGGGCTATTTTGGGATATTTGGGGCTCACCTTGCTGGGGCTGCGGCCGTCCTTGTCCCCGTCCTTGGGCAGGTTTTGGGGCATTTTTTTCGGGATTTTTCGGGGATATTTTTTGGGATTTCGCAGGGGATTTTGGGGATATTTTGGGGCTATTTTGGGATATTTTGGGACTCACCTTGCTGGGGCTGCGGCCGTCCTTGTCCCCGTCCTTGGGCAGGTTTTGGGGCCATTTCTTTGGGATTTTTTTTGGAATTTCAGGGGGAATTTTTTGGAGGATTTTGGGTGGGATTTTTGGGGCTATTTTGGGGATATTTTGGGGACATTTTGGGATATTTGGGGCTCACCTTGCTGGGGCTGCGGCCGTCCTTGTCCCCGTCCTTGGGCAGGGCGCTCAGGGACTGTGTCCGGCGCTTTCCGGGGCCCAGCGGCAGCGGCAGCTCCGGGGCCACGATGGACGACAGGAACCTGAGGGGACAGGGACAGGGACACGGTCAGGGTGACAGGGACAGGGACAGGGACACGGTCAGGGTGACAGGGACAGGGACAGGGACACGGTCAGGGTGACAGGGTCAGGGACATTGGGACAGGAACCTGAGGGGACAGGGACAGGGACACGGTCAGGGACACTGGGACAGGGACAGGGACACGGTCAGGGTGACAGGGACAGGGACATGGTCAGGGACATTGGGGACAGGGACAGGGACATGGTCAGGGACAGAGATTGGGGACAGGGACAGGGACATTGGGGACAGGAACCTGCAGGGACAGGGACACGGTCAGGGTGACAGGGACAGGGACATTGGGACAGGGACAGAGATTGGGGACAGGGACAGGAACCTGAGGGGACAGGGACACGGTCAGGGACACTGAGACAGGGACAGGGACACGGTCAGGGACATTGGGGACAGGGACACAGTCAGGGGACAGGGACATTGGGACAGGGTCAGGAACCTGAGGGGACAGGGACAGAGATTGGGGACAGGGATAGGGATGGGGACAGAGACCTGAGGGGACAGGGACTGGGGACAGGGACATTGGGGACAGGAACCTGCAGGGACAGGGACACAATCAGGGTGACAAGGAGAGGGACATTGGGGACAGGGACAGAGATTGGGGACAAAAACCTGAGGGGACAGGGACAGGGACACGGTCAGGGACATTGGGGACAGGGACAGGGACATGGTCAGGGACACTGAGACAGGGACATTGGGGACAGGAACCTGAGGGGACAGGGACAGGGACACGGTCAGGGACATTGGGGACAGGGACAGGGACATGGTCAGGGACACTGAGACAGGGACATTGGGGACAGGAACCTGAGGGGACAGGGACAGGGACACGGTCAGGGACATTGGGGACAGGGACACGGTCACGGTGACAGGGACAGGGACACGGTCAGGGAC
Source organism: Acanthornis magna (assembly GCA_036785705.1). Classification (NCBI taxonomy): domain Eukaryota; kingdom Metazoa; phylum Chordata; class Aves; order Passeriformes; family Acanthizidae; genus Acanthornis; species Acanthornis magna. Next base: position 13,961 of record JAWUZG010001118.1, read on the forward strand.
ACTGGGGACAGGAACCTGAGGGGACAGGGACAGGGTCAAGGACATTGGGGACAGGAACCTGCAGGGACAGGGACACGGTCAGGGTGACAGGGACAGGGACATTGGGACAGGGACAGAGATTGGGGACAGGGACAGGAACCTGAGGGGACAGGGACAGGGACAGGGTGACAGGGACAGGGACATTGGGGACAGGGACCTGAGGGGACAGGGACAGGGACACGGTCAGGGACACTGAGACAGGGACAGGGACATTGGGGACAGGAACCTGAGGGGACAGGGACAGGGACACGGTCAGGGACATTGGGACAGGGACAGGGACACGGTCAGGGTGACAGGGACAGGGACATTGGGGACAAGAACCTGCAGGGACAGGGACAGAGATTGGGGACAGAGATAGGAACCTGAGGGGACAGGGACAGGGACACGGTCAGGGTGACAGGGACAGGGACATTGGGACAGGAACCTGAGGGGACAGGGACAGGGACACGGTCAGGGACATTGGGGACAGGGACAGGGACACGGTCACGGTGACAGGGACAGGGACACGGTCAGGGACATTGGGGACAGGAACCTGAGGGGACAGGGACAGGGTCAGGGTGACAGGGACAGGGACATTGGGACAGGGACAGAGATTGGGGACAGGGACAGGAACCTGAGGGGACAGGGACAGGGACACGGTCAGGGACACTGAGACAGGGACAGGGACAGGGTCAGGGACATTGGGGACAGGGACAGGGACACGGTCAGGGACACTGGGGACAGGAACCTGAGGGGACAGGGACAGGGACACGGTCAGGGACATTGGGACAGGGTCAGGAACCTGAGGGGACAGGGACAGAGACTGGGGACAGGGACAGGGACTGGGGACAGGGACATTGGGGACAGGAACCTGCAGGGACAGGGACACGGTCAGGGTGACAGGGACAGGGACATTGGGACAGGGACAGAGATTGGGGACAGGGACAGGAACCTGAGGGGACAGGGACACGGTCAGGGACACTGAGACAGGGACAGGGACATTGGGACAGGGATAGAGACAGGGTCAGGGACACTGGGGACAGGGACAGAGATTGGGGACAGGGACATTGGGGATAGGGACAGGGATCTGAGGGGACAGGGTCATGGTCAGGGTGATAGGGACAGGGACAGGGACACTGGGACAGGGACGGGGACAGGGTCAGGGTGACAGGGACAGGGACAGAGATTGGGGACAGGAACCTGAGGGGACAGGGACAGGGACACAATCAGGGTGACAGGGAGAGGGACACTGGGGACAGCAATAGGGACAGGGACAGGAACCTGAGGGGACAGGGACAGGACAGAGTCTCAGGTGCAGTTTTTGGGTTTTTGGATGGATTTGGGGTCTCAGGGTTGGTTCAGGTACAGTTTTTGGGGGTTTTGGGGTTTCCGGGAAGGTTTTTGGGGTCTCAGGTGCAGTTTTTGGGGTCTCAGGGGTGGTTTTTTGGCAGATTTGGGGTCTCAGGAGAGTCTCAGGTGCAGTTTTGGGGGTTTTTGCATGGATTTGGGGTCTCAGGGATGGTTTTGGGCTCTCAGGTAACAGTTTCCGGGGTGATTTTTGGGATTTTTTGGGTGTTTTTTGGTGTTTTTTGGTGTTTCCGGGGTGATTTTGGGGGGGTTTTTTGTGTTTTTTGGTATTTTTTGGTGTTTCCGGGGTGATTTTTTGGGATTTTTTTTGTGTTTTCGGGGGTTTTTTGGTGTTTTTTGGGGTTTCCGGGGTGATTTTGGGGGGTTTTTTTGTGTTTTTGGGGGTTTTTTGGTGTTTTTGGTGTTTCCGGGGTGATTTTTGGGATTTTTTTTTGTGTTTTTGGGGGTTTTTTGGGGTTTCCGGGGTGGTTTTTGGGATTTTTTTGGTGTTTTCGGGGGTTTTTTGGTATTTTTTGGGGTTTCCGGGGTGATTTTGGGGATTTTTTTTGTGTTTTCGGGGTTTTTTTGGTATTTTTTGGGGTTTCCGGGGTGATTTTTGGGATTTTTTTTTTGTGTTTTCGGGAGTTTTTTGGGGTTTCCAGGGTGATTTTTGGGATTTTTTTGGTGTTTTCGGGGTTTTTTTAGGGTTTCCGGGGTGATTTTTGGGATTTTTTTTGTGTTTTTTGGTGTTTTTTGGTGTTTCCAGGGTGATTTTTGGGATTTTTTTGTGTGTTTTTTGGTGTTTTTTGGTGTTTCTGGGGTGATTTTGGGGATTTTTTTTGTGTTTTCGGGGGTTTTTTGGTGATTTCTGGGATTTTTTTTGTGTTTTTTGGTATTTTTTGGTGTTTCCGGGGTGATTTTGGGATTTTTTTTGTGTTTTTTGGTGTTTTTTGGTGTTTCCAGGGTGATTTCTGGGATTTTTTTGGTGTTTTCGGGAGTTTTTTGGTGTTTCCGGGGTGATTTTGGGGGTTTTTTTTGTGTTTTTTGGTATTTTTTAGGGTTTCTGGGGTGATTTTTGGGGATTTTTTTTGTGTTTTCGGGGGTTTTTTGGTATTTTTTGGTGTTTCTGGGGTGATTTTTTTTGTGTTTTCGGGGTTTTTTTGGTATTTTTTAGGGTTTCTGGGGTGATTTTTGGGATTTTTTTGGTGTTTCTGATGTTTTTTTTAGGATTCCCCCCCCCCAAACTCACGCGTCGTCGTGGTCACTCTCGGTCTCGCTGTCCGGCCGGGCGCCCCCCCCGGGGGTCTCCTCCTCGGGGGGCGGGGCCGTGGCCGCGGGGGGCGGGGCCGGGGGCGCGGCGGGGGAGGGGCTGGGGGGGCGCGTGGCCCCCCCGCAGCGCCCCGGCTCCTGCCCGGGCCCCCCCGGCTCGGGGGCCACCGCCAGCGACTCGGGAGGCTCTGGGGACACACAGAGGGAAAGGTCACCTCGGAAATGTTTGGGGTTTGGGGTTTGGGGGGAAATCTTGGGGTTTGGGGAAAATTAATCTGTTTGTAATAACGTTGTGATAATTGTTATAAGAATTATTACAGTAAATATATTATACACTGTATTAATTAATACAACTACAGAATATATTAAATAACACAGTAAACAACATGCTATAATAATAAAGTGAGACATAAAAAATAAAATATACTAGCGCAATAATGTAAAATAATGAAACAAAATGAAGTAAGGTAATAGAACGTAATATAATACAGCATCAAATCATATTATGCCACATTATATTATATTATGTTATATTATATTATATTATATTATATTATATTATATTATATTATATTATATTATATTATATTATATTATATTTTGTTATATTATAATATATTATGTGGCATTGTACCATATCATATTATATTATGCTGCAACATATTATATTATATTATATTATATTATAGTACATTACATTATAATTTCACTTCAAGGCATGACACTATTACATTATATTTTATAAGCAAATAAAATATAACACAATACAATAAAAAATAATAACAACAAACAACTAAATATTATAATAAACCATTCTCTTAACTTTCTCTTCTGCTTTAGGCATCACCCTCGAGGTGGGCGTGGCCTGGGGGGTGTGGCTCACTCACCTTTGGTGGGCGTGGCCCCGGGCGGGTGTGTCGCGGGTGTGACACAGGTGTGACACAGGTGGGCGTGGCTGTCTCACCTTTGGTGGGCGTGGCCCCGGGCGGGTGTGACACAGGTGTGACACAGGTGTGACAGGGATGGGCGTGGCTCACTCACCTTTGGTGGGCGTGGCCCCGGGCGGGTGTGACACAGGTGTGACACAGGTGTGACACAGGTGTGACAGGGATGGGCGTGGCTCACTCACCTTTGGTGGGCGTGGCCCCGGGCGGGTGTGACACAGGTGTGACACAGGTGTGACACAGGTGGGTGTGGCTGGCTCACCTTTGGTGGGCGTGGCCCCGGGCGGGTGTGACACAGGTGTGACACAGGTGTGTCACAGGTGGGCGTGGCTGTCTCACCTTTGGTGGGCGTGGCCCCGGGCAGGTGTGACACAGGTGTGACACAGGTGTGTCACCGGTGGGCGTGGCTCACTCACCTTTGGTGGGCGTGGCCCCGGGCAGGTGTGACACAGGTGTGACACAGGTGTGTCACCGGTGGGCGTGGCTCACTCACCTTTGGTGGGCGTGGCCCCGGGCGGATGCGTCGCGGGTGTGACACAGGTGTGACACAGGTGTGACACAGGTGGGCATGGTTCACTCACCTTTGGTGGGCGTGGCCCCGGGCAGGTGTGACACAGGTGTGACACAGGTGTGACACAGGTGGGCATGGTTCACTCACCTTTGGTGGGCGTGGCCCCGGGCGGGTGTGACACAGGTGTGACACAGGTGTGACACAGGTGGGCATGGTTCACTCACCTTTGGTGGGCGTGGCCCCGGGCGGGTGCGTCGCGGGTGTGACACAGGTGTGACACAGGTGGGTGTGGCTCACTCACCTTTGGTGGGCGTGGCCCTGGGCGGGTGTGACACAGGTGTGACACAGGTGTGACACAGGTGGGCGTGGCTCTCTCACCTTTGGTGGGCGTGGCCCCGGGCGGGTGTGACACAGGTGTGACACAGGTATGACACAGGTGGGCGTGGCTGTCTCACCTTTGGTGGGCGTGGCCCCGGGCGGGTGTGACACAGGTGTGACACAGGTGTGACAGAGCTGGGCGTGGCTCACCTTTGGTGGGCGTGGCCCCGGGCGGGTGCGTCGCGGGTGTGACACAGGTGTGACACAGGTGGGTGTGGCTCACTCACCTTTGGTGGGCGTGGCCCTGGGCGGGTGTGACACAGGTGTGACACAGGTGTGACACAGGTGGGCGTGGCTCTCTCACCTTTGGTGGGCGTGGCCCCGGGCGGGTGTGACACAGGTGTGACACAGGTGTGACACAGGTGGGCGTGGCTGTCTCACCTTTGGTGGGCGTGGCCCCGGGCGGGTGTGACACAGGTGTGACACAGGTGTGACAGAGCTGGGCGTGGCTCACCTTTGGTGGGCGTGGCCCCGGGCGGGTGCGTCGCGGGCTGCAGCCCTGCCGGGGGGTGCGGGGGGGCGTCAGGCTGGCTCGGGGCCAGGAACGGAACCAGAGAGTGCCACGGGAACACCGGGACGGAGCGCGGCTCCACGTTGGTCCACACTGCGGGGACACGAGGGGACGTTGGGGACATTGGGGACATCGTGGGGACATGGCGGGGACACCCCAAACCCTGACCCCAATGTGACACAATGGGGACACCAGGACGGAGCGCGGCTCCACGTTGGTCCACACTGCAGGGACACGAGGGGACGTTGGGGACATCGGGAGGACACCCCAAACCCTGACCCCAGTGGGACACAATGGGGACATCATGGGGACATGGAGGGGACATCCCAAACACAGCCCCAACAGGACATGGGGACACCAGGACGGAGTGCGGCTCCACGTTGGTCCACACTGCGGGGACACAATGGGGACATTGGGGACACTGGGGACATCGTGGGGACATTGTGGGGACACCCCAAACACAGCCACAATGGGGACACAATGGGGACATTCTGAACCGTGACCCCAATGGGGACATCCCAAACCCTGACCCTAATGGGAACACCGGGATGGAGCGCGGCTCCACGTTGGTCCACACTGTGGGGACATTGGGGACATCGCGGGGACATTGGGGACATTGGGGACATCACGGGGACATTGGGGACATTGGGGACATCGGGGGGACACCCCAAACCCTGACCCCAGTGGGACACAATGGGGACACCGGGACGGAGCGCGGCTCCACGTTGGTCCACACTGCGAGGGGACAGGAGGGGATGTTGGGGACATTGGGGACATCGTGGGGACATTGTGGGGACACCCCAAACACAGCCACAATGGGGACACAATGGGGACATTCTGAACCATGACCCCAATGGGGACATCCCAAACCCTGACCCTAATTGGGGACACCAGGATGGAGTGCGGCTCCACGTTGGTCCACACTGCGGGGACATTGGGGACATCGTGGGGACATCGCAGGGACATTGGGGGACACGGCAGGGACACCCCAAACCCTGACCCCTGTGGGACACAATGGGGACATTCTGAACCCTGACCCCAATGGGGACACAATGGGGACATCGTGGGGACACAGTGGGGACACAATGGGGACACAGAGGGGACACCGTGGGGACATCCTGAACCCTGACCCCAATGGGGACACAGTGGGGACATCGTGGGGACACGGAGGGGACATCCCAAACCCTGACCCCAATGGGGACATCGTGGGGACATCGTGGGGACACAACGGGGACACAGTGAGGACCCAGCAGGTGCCACCGCGGGGCCGTGTGCCACCAGGGATGTCCCCACGGGCGTCACGTGACACCGGGGATGTCCCCACGCGAGTCACGTGACACCAGGGGTGTCCCCACACTAATCACGTGACACCAGGGGTGTCCCCACGGGCGTCACGTGACACCAGGGGATGTCCCCACGAGAGTCACGTGACACACACCCCCCCCCCTGTGTGTCCCCACGCGTGTGACATGCGCGTCACGTGACCCTGGCGGTGCCACTACGCGCGGGTGACAACGGCGGTGCCACCTCCTGTCATTGTCACACACACCTGTGACACTCCAGTGCCACCTCAGGGCATTGTCACACACACCTGTGACACTCCAGTGTCACCTCAGGACATTGTCACACACACAGGTGACACTCCTGGTGCCACCTCAGGACATTGTCACACACACAGGTGACACTCCTGGTGCCACCTCCTGTCATTGTCACACGCAGGTGACACTCCGGTGTCACCTCAGGGCATTGTCACACACACAGGTGACACTCCGGTGTCACCTCAGGGCATTGTCACACGCAGGTGACAACCCCAACGCCAAAATTGTGTCAAAGAGACCCCGAAATTACCTCAGAACTCCGAAATTTACTCCAAAATGCCCCAAAATTTAACACAACACCCAAAATTGTGTCCGAAACGCCCCGAAATTACCTGGGAACACCCGAATTGTGGAAAAGAAACCCAAAATTAACTCGGAAGCGCAGATTTGTGTGGAAGACACCCCAAAATTAACTGGGAACGCTCAAATCGCCTCAGGGAGACACCGAAATTAACTCAGAACGCAGAAATTGACTCAAAAATGCCCCAAAATTAGCGCAGAATGGTCAAATCGCCTCAAAAATGCCCCAAAATCACCTCGGAACACCCAAATTGACTCAAAAATGCCCCAAAAATTACGTCGGAATACCCAAATCGCCTCAAACACGCCCCAAAATTAAATCAGAACCCCAAAATTGACTTAAAACGCCCCAAAATTACCTCAGAGCACTCAAATCTCTTCAGGGAAACACGAAAATTAACTCAGAACCCCAAAATCGCCTCAAAAAAACCCCGAAATTAACTGAGAACACTCAAATCCCCTCACGGAGACCGAAAATTACCTCGAAACGCCGAAATTCCCTCACAGAGACACCAAAATTAACTCGGAACACCGAAATCGCATCAAAGACACTCCGAAATTACCGCGAAACACCCAAATTTCTGCAGAAAAATCCCGAAATTAACTCAGAACCCCCAAATCATCTCAGAACGCCCAAATCGCCTCACGGAGACCCCAAAATTAACTCAGAACCCCAAAATTGTGTCAAAGAGACCCAAAATTACCTCAGAACACTCAAATTGCCTCAGGGAAACACCAAAATCACCTCAGAACCCCAAAATCGCCTCAAAAAAACCCCAAAATTAACCGAGAACACTCAAATTGCCTCCCAGAGACCCCAAATCCCCTCACGAAAACCCCAAAATCACCTCAGAACCCCAAAATCGCCTCAGAACACTCAATTCCCCCACAGAGACCCCGAAATTACCTCAGAACACCCAAATTGCCTCACGGAGACCCCAAAATTAACTCAAAACCCCAAAACTGTGCCAAAGAGACCCAAAATTACCTCAGAACACTCAAATCGCCTCAGGGAAACCTCAAAATTAACTCAGAACCCCAAAATCACCACACAAAAACCCCAAAATTAACTGAGAACACTCAAATCCCCTCACAAAAACCCCAAAATTACCTCAGAACACCCAAATCGCCTCACGGAGACCCCAAAATTAACTCAGAACCCCAAAACTGTGCCAAAGAGACCCAAAATTACCTCAGAACACTCAAATCGCCTCAGGGAAACCTCAAAATTAACTCAGAACCCCAAAATCACCACACAAAAACCCCAAAATTACCTCAGAACACCCAAATCCCCTCACAAAAACCCCAAAATTACCTCAGAACACCCAAATCCCCTCACAAAAACCCCAAAATTACCTCAGAACACCCAAATCCCCTCACGGAGACCCCAAAATTAACTCAGAACCCCAAAATTGTGTCAAAGAGACCCAAAATTACCTCAGAACACTCAAATCACCTCAAAGAGACCCCAAATCCCCTCACGGAGACCCCAAAATTAACACAGAACACTCAAATCGCCTCACGGAGACCCCAAAATTAACTCAAAACCCCAAAACTGTGCCAAAGAGACCCAAAATTACCTCAGAACACTCAAATTGCCTCAGGGAAACCTCAAAATTAACTCAGAACCCCAAAATCACCACACAAAAACCCCAAAATTAACTGAGAACACTCAAATCCCCTCACAAAAACCCCAAAATTAACTCAGAACCCCAAAATTGTGTCAAAGAGACCCAAAATTACCTCAGAACATTCAAATTGCCTCAGGGAGACCCTAAATTCACCTCAGAACACCCAAAATTACCACAGAACACAAGAATCGCCTCACGAAAACCCCAAAATCACCTCGGAACACTCAAAATCACCTCATGAAAACCCCAAAATCACCTCAGAACCCCAAAATCGCCTCATAAAAAACCCGAAATTAACTGAGAATACTCAAATCGCCTCACGGAGACCCCAAAATCACCTCAGAACCCCAAAACTGTGTCAAAGAAACCCAAAATCACCTCAGAACACTCAAATCGCCTCAAAGAGACCCCAAATCCCCTCACGGAGACCCCAAAAATTAACTGAGAATACTCAAATCCCCTCATGGAGATCCCAAAATCACCTCAGAACCCCAAAATCGCCTCACAAAACCCCCAAAATTAACTGAGAATACTCAAATCGCCTCACGGAGACCCCAAAATGAACTCAGAACCCCAAAATTGTGTCAAAGAGAACCAAAATCACCTCAGAACCCCAAAATCGCCTCAAAAAAAACCCCAAAATTAACCGAGAACACTCAAATCGCCTCACGGAGATCCCAAAATTAACTCAGAACCCCAAAATTGTGTCAAAGAGACCCAAAATCACCTCAGAACACTCAAATTGCCTCAGGGAGACCCCGAAATCGGCTCGGGTCTCCCCAAATCCCCTCACGGAAACCTCAAAATTACCTCAGAACACCCAAATCGCCTCAAAACCACCCCGAAAATTACCTCGGAGAACTCAAATCCTCTCACGGAGACCGAGGATTACCTCAGAACACCGAAATTCCCTCACAGAGACCCCGAAATTACCTCGGAACACTCGAATCGCCTCACGAAAACCCCGAAATCACCTCAGAATACCCAAAATCCCCTCACGAAAACCCCAAAATCACCTCAGAACACTCAAATCGCCTCACGGAGACACCGAAATCGGCTCGGGTCTCCCCAAATCCCCTCACGGAAACCTCAAAATTACCTCCGAACACCCAAATCGCTTCAGAACACTCAAATCTCCTCACGGAGACCCTCAAATCACCTCAGAACCCCCAAAATCGCCTCACGGAAACCCCGAAATTAACTCAGAACATTCAAATCGCCTCAGAACACTCAAATCGCCTCACGGAGACACCGAAATCGCCTCAGTTCTCCCCAAATCCCCATCGATCCCTCACGGAACCCCCCGAAATCACCTCAGAGCCCCCCGGATCCCCTCAGAAAAGCACAAATCCCCTCACGATTCCGCTCGTAAAACCTCAAAAAAAAACCCTCACAAAACCCTAAACCTCCTCGGACCCTCACGACGCCCCTCACGAATCCCTCATCCCCCTCACGGCAACCCCGCAATTCCCGCCGCCCACCCCAAAAAAAAAAAAAAAAAAAAAAAAAAAAAAACCCCAACGCCCCCTCCCCAAAAACCCCTCCGAGCCCCCAACCTCCCCTCACAAAACCCCCCCACGCCGCCCCTCACCCGCCCCCACCCCCTCCGGAGACCCCCGGAGCGCCCCAAATCCCCTTCCCCACCCCCACCCGGACCCCGAATCCCCTCACGATTTCCCCCCCCCACCACCACCGCCCCCTCCCCTCACGATTCCCCCGCACTGACCGAACATGCCGAGGCCTCTGCGCGGGGCCGCGGCCGGGGGGAGGGCGGTGGAGGAGGACATGGCGGGGCCTCGGAGAGCAGAGGAGAGGAGGGAGAGAGGGAGGGAGGGGAGAGGCGCGGCCCTTGGTGGTGGAGGATGAGGGTGATCCCGGGCCGGGATTTTTTTTTTTTTTTCCTTTTTTTTTTCTTTTTTTTTTCTTTTGGTGATTGGTGGGGGGGGGGGGGTCCCCCGAGCTCGGGGCCGCCGCCCGCGCCCGCCGCGCGCAGGGGGGGAAGGGGCGCGCGCGCCGCCGCCGCCGCCGCCCCCCCCCCGCTCGGCTCCGCTCGGCTCCGCTCGCCGCTCCCGCCCCGCGCACGCGCGCGCGCCCGGGGGCACCCCGCCGACTCCCATTGGCCGGCGCGGGGCGCGTATGCAAATCGCCCGGGCTCCCATTGGCCGCCGCGCGCGCGTATGCAAATGAGAGGGCGCTTCCCCCCCCCTCCCTCCCTCCGCGCTGTTCCCACACTCTCCCCCCCCCCCCCCCCCCGCCCTTCCCCCGCCTCGGCCGACGGCGCCCGCGCGCGTATGCAAATGAGAGGGGGCTCCCCGCCCCCGCGCCGCGCGCCCATTGGACGGCGGGCGCGCGTATGCAAATGAGGGCGCCCCCGCCCCCGCCCTCCCGCCGCGGGCTGCGCGCGCAGCGCCACCGCCCGCGCGCCAGGCCACGCCCACGCCAGAGCGAGGCCACGCCCACCCCGCCGCGAGCTCGCCAGGCCACGCCCCCCGCGACGGGGGGGAGGCCGTGACGTCACCGCGGGGCGAAAGTGACGTCACAGAGAGAGGAAAACAGCCCCGCGCGCCGGGGGTCTGACGTCACCGCGGCGTCGCCGCAACGCCGTGTCCCCGCGCGGCAGCCCCGGCGCCGCTCTGACGTCACCGTGACGTCACCATGACTTGGTAACGCCATTGCAACACAGCCCTGGCTCCACTCTGACGTCACTGCGACGTGTTAATGCCACCATGACAGTCCTGATGCTGTTACCCCAAAACTGTGACGTCACTGTGACGTCACTGTGACGCGTCAACTCCACCACGACAGCCCCGAACCGTTCTGACATCACTGTGACGTCACCATGACATCACCAAGACACAGCTACTCTCCACGACAGCCCCGGACTGCCCTGACGTCACTGTGACGTCACCATGACGTCACCACGACACTGACACCGCACCACAAACCGCCATGACAGCTCCGGCGCTGCCGTGACGTCACCGCGACACCCCCGTGACATCGCCGTGACGTCACCTCGACACAGTGATGCCACCGCGACACCACCGGGGCCGCACCTGTGACGTCAGAACCCCTCCTGACGTCACCACGCCCCACCCGTGACCCCCCGCCCCCCAAACCCCCAGCAAAATCCCCCAAAAATCCTCTCACAAACTCCCCAAACCCCCAAAAATCCCCCAAAGACCACCCCAAATCCCCCAAAATTTCCCCCAAAATCCCCCCAAAACTTCACAAATTACTCCCAAAATCCCCAAAAATCCCCCCGAAATCTCCCAATCCCCCCAAAAATCCCCTCAAATCCCCCCAAAATCCCCCAAAAACTCCCAACATAAACCCAAAAATCCCCTCAAATCTCCCCCAAACTTCCGAAATTCCCCCAAAATCCCCCAAAAATCCCCACAAAATCTGCTCAAATCCCCCCAAAACTTCCCAAAAACTCCCAAACTCCCCCCAAATCCCCCAAAAACTCCCAAAATAAACCCAAAAATCCCCTCAAAACTCCCCAAAAACCCCCAAAATTTTCCAAATTCCCCCAAAAACCCCCCAAAATTTTCCAAATTCCCCCCAAAAAAACCCCGAAAACTTCCCAAAATCCCCCCCAGAGTGCCCCGTACCTGTGCCGGGCCTGCCCATGACGATCTCCTTGCGCGGGGCCGGGGGGCTCGCGTAGTCTCCGGGCACGAGCAGCGGCAGGAGGGCGGCGGGGGAGGGGTGGAAGGCCACGGGGTGCAGGGGGGTCCCGAACGGCCCCGGCCCGGGGGGGGCTCGCTCGGGGGGCGCGGGGGGCGCGGCTGGGGGCGCGGGGCGGCTCGGGGGTCTCAGCCTGCCGGCGTTGATGGGAACGGGGGCGGCCAGCGCGGTTTTTTGGGGAGGGGGCAAAGGGCGAGGCCTAGCTGGGGGGTCGGGGAGAGGAACCTCGGGGTTACGGACGATGACCGGAGACCCCCGAGGGACGGCAGGGACCCTCCGGGCACCCGGGCCGGGGTCTGCCGTGAGCCCCGCGGGGGAACGGGGGGCGAAAAGAGGGGACAGGGCACGGAACATCGCCCCGCCCCCCCCGCCCCCCGCGACCCCCGCCCCACCCCCCGCGTCCTGCGGCTCCACCTCGGCTTTGCGTTTGCCGGGGCTCAGCGGCACCGTGAAGGTCAGGTTGGGTTGGAACACCGGCGGAACACCGGACGGGGGTCGTGGGCGAGGTGGGGGAGGGGGTGGGGGTGGGGGAGGGGGCGGTGGGCTCAGCCCCTCCCCAGGGCGGGGGGTCCCGGCGCTCAGGTGACGTCCCCGAGCTCTCGGGGACGCTGTCACCGGGCTGAAATTAGCGGGGCGGAAACCGAAAAGAGGCGAAGGCGACGGTGACGGCGTCGGGGAGAACGGGGATTGAGTGGAGGCTGGAGAAAAACTCGGCGTGCCCGAACGGGAACTGCCCAGCGACACCAACATCACGGCGGCCTCGCACTCGTCGAACTCGAATCGCGATAAATCTGGGTTGGGGGCCACGGGGGCGTGCGGGGGTCCACCCCCGGCGCCGCCAGCACCACCGAGCCGCCCTCGATTGTCACCGTCGCTTTCCCGCGAGGTATCGTCCCATTCGAAATCGGCGCTGCCACCCCGAGGGGCTGGGGGTCCTCCCGGGGGTCCCGCGCGACCCTCGGGGAGCCCCTCGAGTTCTTTGGTGCGCATGGAGAGGTGTCGGGAGCAGAACCCTCGGCGCTGCGATTCTTTGGTGCAGCCGTCCCGCGAGCACAGCCTCCTCCACTGTTTCCCGTTGAATTTCTTTCGGATCCCGTTCGGGGTGCAAACCACGTCGCCTTTTTATATTTGGGTTGGGGGGTCCCAGAAGGTTGCGGAGGAACGTTCGGGGGACCACCGGGACCCCCAGCCGGGCGAGGAGGAGGAGGAGCGGGCGCGGCGCTGAGTTTCGACACCTCGGCGTCCTCAGGTTGTCGCGGCGTCGTGGTGGTGGCGGTGGTGGCCGTCGTGTCCTCGTCGTTGTCGTCGTCGCCGCCTTGAGGAGCGTCCGGTGGTCCGTGCGGTGGCCACGGGGGTCTCAAAAGACGCAACCCCGAACGCGGGACCCACACGGGGGGCGCGGGGGGCGGAGGGGCGAATCGAACGCGATACGACGGAGGTTTGGCGCTGACCTCCACCACCGTGCCCGGTCGGTAGAGAGTCTCGGCCGGGTCCAAGCGAGCACAAACCGCTGTCCCCACGCCAAGCGCTCCGGCCGGAGGGGGTGGCGTCCAGCACCACGGTTGGGGGGTCACCTAAAAATCCCCCCTCGAGGAAAGTGACCCCACGGTCACCGGCGAACTGGACGCCGAGCTCGTGGCCGCGGCGGAGCTGTTTGACCACGGCCGGGCGGAAAACGCCGTCTCGCCGAGCCAGGACGCGTTGGCAGCGCAGACGACGGAACGCGGCTTCTAAAGGGGGAGGGGGCGCGGCCGGGGGGTCCCCGGGGGGGGGAGCGGGGCAGGGACCCCCGCCCTCGTCGGCGGAGTGTTCGCTGGCCGTGTCCGTGCTGGAGCAGCCGCTGCCGGGGGGGTCCCCGGGGGGGTCACCCAGAGGGTCTCCGGGCTCGCCGCTCGGGGGGGGTTTCTTGCGGGGGGCGCGGGATTTGAAGGTGGTGGTCTTGCGGCTTGGAGGGGGAGGGTCTTCGGGGTGAGGGGGGGGGTGAGGAGGGGGGCGAGGAGGAGGAGGAGGGTGGTGGTGGGGGTGGGGCGGAGGTGGGGGGGTCGCTCAGGGGGTCGCTGCTGGGGTCGTCGTCGCGGGGTTTGGGGATTTTGGGGCGGCCCGGGGGGGGGGAGAGCGGCGCGGGGTCCCGAGGAGGAGGAGGAGGAGGAGGAGGAGGAGGAAGAGGAAGAGGAGGAGGAGGAGCCGCCGGCCTTCCTCGCCGGCTTCATCGTCCTCCCGCCGGGCCGGCGCCGTGGGGTCCTGCGGGGACACGGGGGGGGGGAGGGGGGGTCAGTGGGGACACCCCCCGCGAGTGTCACCCCCATCCCCCTGGGGGGACAGAGACCTCCTCCCCTCCCCCCCAAATAACCCCGGTGGGGGTCACGGCAACTGAGCCCCCCAAAAGTGAGGGGGGGACACCTCGGGGGGGGGTGGGTGGGGGGGTCAGGCCACCCCCCCCTCAAAATTGGGGGAGCCGGCACACCCAAAATTGGGGGTGGGGGGGGTAAGGACCCCCGTGTCCTCCTGGGGTGCAGTTGTCACCTACGGGGGGGGAGGGGCGTGAGTGACACTTTGGGGGGGGGTCACCCCTAATTCCCCAGCGGGGGGGGGGGGGGGCAGCACCCTAAACTTGCTGGGGGGGGGGGGGGACACCCCAAAAAGAGGAGGGGGGGCGGCACTTTCCGGGTGGCTCCGCCCCCTCCCCGGGGGTGACACGTCACGGGACCCCTCCCCCTTCGGTCCCCTCCCCCCCCTCCCCCGTACCTGCGACCCCTCCGGGCCCCTCCCCCCTCCCCGGTACCTGCGCCCCCCCCCGCGGCCGCCGGGCCCGCGGGAGCCCCTTTTACTCCGGCCGACAAAATGGTGAATGAACCGGGAGCAGCCGCGGCCGCGGCCAATCAGCGCCCACAACCGCCTGACTGACAGCCGCCTCGGCCAATCAGCGCCGCGCGAGCCCCGCCGGCGTCCCGCCCCCTCCCGGCGCACAGTGCCCAATGGCGGCGCGCCGGGGGCGGGGCCGGGAGTACAGTAGCCAATGGGAAGAGGCGGGGGGCGTGGCTAAGCCGCGTCCGGGCTTGTTTACCTTGCGGGGAGCGGGGGGGGGGGAAGGGGAAGGGGAGAAGGGGGCGGGGCCGCGCGGTGCACGCCGGGATCGCGCCCCTCGCCCCCCGCCCGCGGCCTACGACTCCCAGCGTGCCCCGCGGCGCGCGGAGCCCCCCGGGAAGCCGAGTCCAACCGGACTCCACTTCCCGGCGTGCCCCGCGCGGCCCCGCCCCCTGCCCCCCCCCACCCCCCCCGCGGCTCCGGGTCTGAGGCGGGGGGGGGGGGGGGGGGGAGGGGCGGCCTCGCCCCCCCCCTCCCCACCCGGAACGCCGCGGGTGGGGGGAGCGGTTTTGCATGCGGTTTGCATCTCATTAGCATGTCATTAGCATATTGATGAGCTCACCCGGCGGCCGCTCCCGGCGCCTCCGGCCCCGTCCGGGCCCCTCGCGCTTCCCCTCAGCAACAGCGGAGCCGCCGCCGGCAGCGGCCAATCAGCGGCCGCGCCGGCCCGCAGGCCACGCCCATCCTGCCCCCCCACGTGGGGCCGGCGGGGGGCGTGGCCCCGCGCCCGCCACACTCGCCCCAGCCCCCGGGGCGGCCGCGCGATGAGGTCACCGCGGCGCTCTGCCATTGGCCG
>JAWUZG010001119.1:0-48249 GCA_036785705.1 Acanthornis magna
ATCCCCAAACGATGGCAGCCCCTGGGCTCCATCCCCAAACGATGGAGCCCTGAACAGTCAATGGCAGCCCGCTCCTAGCTTGTGGCTCCAGCTCTGCCCGCGGGAGCCTTGCCCTTGCTGCCGTCTCTGGCCAGAGGGTTCAGCCTTCTCCTCCTGCGGCGCTGCGGACGTCGACCTTGCCCGGCTGCCCCAGCTGCATGGTGTTGTGCTGGGGCTGCTGCCACTGCTGCCCGCAGAGCCCATGGGCACGGGGACACTGCTGGCATGGCCCTGGCTGGTCCTGGCCCTCAGGGAGCACTCAGACCTGTGCTGCTGGCCGGGGTCACCACAGGGCCCCCGATGGCTGGGACAGCAGCAGAGGGTCTGGCGCGGATGTTGTTGGGTAGCGTGGTGCTACCCACTGGGCCAGTGTCCTCCTCCATGGGCACATCCGTGGCCAGGCTGATGTCAAGGCCTGCAGGATGGTCGTCTTCCATGGGCACATCAGTGGCCAGGGAGATGTCCAGGCCTGGAGCGGTGTCCTCCTCCATGGGGACATCTGTGGCCAGGCTGATGTCCCCACTCGGGCAGGTGTCGACGTCCATGGGGACGCTGGTGTCTGCGGGGCTGCCACTGGCCAGGGCTGCCCCCGAGGGCTTGGCTGCGCCGGGCAGGCTGTGGCCATTGGAGCCGGAGTGTGTGCCTGCGGTCACACCTGCACAGGGGACACGGAGAGGTGCGGGCTCAGGGCCGGAGGAGGCTCCTGGGGCAGGAAGGACAGGGAATGGCCCCACAGTTCTTCCCGGGGCTGCCGGGCTCAGGCTCAGGGTCAGGCCCTACCTGTGCTGCCGGAGGGCTTGGGGGAGATGAGGAGCTGCAGGAGCTGGGCCATGCGGGAGCTCGCAGGGCCACATCGGCGCCACAGAGCTGACATGGCCATGGTCACGCTGACGCTGGCTGGACAGCTCTGTTGACTGGACGCAGCTCTGGCCGCGGCTCTTGGAGCGTCTCCAGGGAGGAATGTTGGGGCTCCCATTGTTGTGTCACACAGCCACCAGTGCTGGGGTTCCCTTTGTGCTGCCCCACCCACCACAGCTCTGCCCCCCCAGCTCTTGCTGGGGAGAGAAAGGGTGACCCAGAGTTGCAATTACAGAATCTCCTGAGCTGGAAGGGACTCACCCCGATTATTGATCCATCCCCTGACCCTGCACAGACACCACAACAATCCCACCCTGTGCATCCCTGAGAGCGTTGTCCAAACATTTTGGGAGCTCTGGCAGCCGTGAGGCCATGCCCATTCCCTGGGGAGCCTGGGCAGTGCCCCATCACCCTGTGGGGGAAGACCCTCTTCCTAAAATCCAACCTAAACCTGCCCTGACCCAGCTGAAAGGGTTGATGAAAGAGGCAGCAGGGCCATCGTGGATTTTGGAAGCCCAAACCAACACACCTCCCCAGGCAGAAATGGGAGGTCACTTCCACCTGTCATTTCATTGCAGATCTCACTATTTTAAAGAGAATCCTGGGACCTTCTCCCAGGAGCTCTCAGGTCACTCCTTCCTTGTATGAGAAAAGCAACTTTCATTTTTGAAGGAGCCTTTTATCTCCTGCCCTGGCAGAGATACTGCAGGGCTCTGTCCCCATGGAGGGCTGGCTTGGAACGACATGATCTTCAAAGTCCCTTGCAATCCAAACTGCCCTAGGATTCTAGAAGCCTTGAAAATTATGGAGCATTTGGAAAAAGCAGGAGGTGAATAAAAACATTTGAGATTCAAACTCTAACTGCCCTCTGGCCTGGCTCCCACACCAAAGGGCTGCTTCCCTGGGGAAGGCCTGCGGGTGTCCCCCTCCTGCACTGCTGGCAGTCCCTCCTGCCTGGGGATCCCTTGGTGTCCTTTGGGCTTTGCTGACTCTGATTTGGGGCTCGGCGAGGCTTTTGCATCCTGGGGCCCCCTGCACTCCCTCCCCATTCCATGCAGCCAGAGACACGTTTTGGAAGATTGTTTTATTGCAAAAACAGAGCCCTGAACAACATCTTCGATGTCCGCATCTACATCTTCATCTACATCTTCATCATCGTCTAAATCTTCATCTTCATCTACATCGGCATCTTAATCTGCATCTTCACCTTCATCTTCAACTTCATCTTCATCTACATCTTCATCTACATCTTCGTCTACATCTTCATCTTCATCTACATCTTCATCTACATCTAAATCTTCATCTACATCTTCATCAAAATCTATGTCTACGTCTTCACCTACATCTAACTCTAAAACATAAAAAAACCCGGGGCTCCATCCCCAAACGATGGCAGCCCCTGGGCTCCATCCCCAAACGATGGAGCCCTGAACAGTCAATGGCAGCCCGCTCCTAGCTTGTGGCTCCAGCTCTGCCCGCGGGAGCCTTGCCCTTGCTGCCGTCTCTGGCCAGAGGGTTCAGCCTTCTCCTCCTGCGGCGCTGCCGGACGTCGACCTTGCCCAGCTGCCCCAGCTGCATGGTGTTGTGCTGGGGGCTGCTGCCACTGCTGCCCGCAGAGCCCATGGGCACGGGGACACTGCTGGCATGGCCCTGGCTGGTCCTGGCCCTCAGGGAGCCACTCAGACCCGTGCTGCTGGCCGGGGTCACCACAGGGCCCCCGATGGCTGGGACAGCAGCAGAGGGTCTGGCGCGGATGTTGTTGGGTAGCGTGGTGCTACCCACTGGGCCAGTGTCCTCCTCCATGGGCACATCCGTGGCCAGGCTGATGTCAAGGCCTGCAGGATGGTCGTCTTCCATGGGCACATCAGTGGCCAGGGAGATGTCCAGGCCTGGAGCGGTGTCCTCCTCCATGGGGACATCTGTGGCCAGGCTGATGTCCCCACTCGGGCAGGTGTCGACGTCCATGGGGACGCTGGTGTCTGCGGGGCTGCCACTGGCCAGGGCTGCCCCCGAGGGCTTGGCTGCGCCGGGCAGGCTGTGGCCATTGGAGCCGGAGTGTGTGCCTGCGGTCACACCTGCACAGGGGACACGGAGAGGTGCGGGCTCAGGGCCGGAGGAGGCTCCTGGGGCAGGAAGGACAGGGAATGGCCCCACAGTTCTTCCCGGGGCTGCCGGGCTCAGGCTCAGGGTCAGGCCCTACCTGTGCTGCCGGAGGGCTTGGGGGAGATGAGGAGCTGCAGGAGCTGGGCCATGCGGGAGCTCGCAGGGCCACATCGGCGCCACAGAGCTGACATGGCCATGGTCACGCTGACGCTGGCTGGACAGCTCTGTTGACTGGACGCAGCTCTGGCCGCGGCTCTTGGAGCGTCTCCAGGGAGGAATGTTGGGGCTCCCATTGTTGTGTCACACAGCCACCAGTGCTGGGGTTCCCTTTGTGCTGCCCCACCCGCCACAGCTCTGCCCCCCAGCTCTTGCTGGGGAGAGAAAGGGTGACCCAGAGTTGCAATTACAGAATCTCCTGAGCTGGAAGGGACTCACCCCGATTATTGATCCATCCCCTGACCCTGCACAGACACCACAACAATCCCACCCTGTGCATCCCTGAGAGCGTTGTCCAAACATTTTGGGAGCTCTGGCAGCCGTGAGGCCATGCCCATTCCCTGGGGAGCCTGGGCAGTGCCCCATCACCCTGTGGGGGAAGACCCTCTTCCTAAAATCCAACCTAAACCTGCCCTGACCCAGCTGAAAGGGTTGATGAAAGAGGCAGCAGGGCCATCGTGGATTTTGGAAGCCCAAACCAACACACCTCCCCAGGCAGAAATGGGAGGTCACTTCCACCTGTCATTTCATTGCAGATCTCACTATTTTAAAGAGAATCCTGGGACCTTCTCCCAGGAGCTCTCAGGTCACTCCTTCCTTGTATGAGAAAAGCAACTTTCATTTTTGAAGGAGCCTTTTATCTCCTGCCCTGGCAGAGATACTGCAGGGCTCTGTCCCCATGGAGGGCTGGCTTGGAACGACATGATCTTCAAAGTCCCTTGCAATCCAAACTGCCCTAGGATTCTAGAAGCCTTGAAAATTATGGAGCATTTGGAAAAAGCAGGAGGTGAATAAAAACATTTGAGATTCAAACTCTAACTGCCCTCTGGCCTGGCTCCCACACCAAAGGGCTGCTTCCCCTGGGGAAGGCCTGCGGGTGTCCCCCTCCTGCACTGCTGGCAGTCCCTCCTGCCTGGGGATCCCTTGGTGTCCTTTGGGCTTTGCTGACTCTGATTTGGGGCTCGGCGAGGCTTTTGCATCCTGGGGCCCCCTGCACTCCCTCCCCATTCCATGCAGCCAGAGACACGTTTTGGAAGATTGTTTTATTGCAAAAACAGAGCCCTGAACAACATCTTCGATGTCCACATCTACATCTTCATCTACATCTTCATCTTCGTCTAAATCTTCATCTTCATCTACATCGGCATCTTAATCTGCATCTTCACCTTCATCTTCAACTTCATCTTCATCTACATCTTCATCTACATCTTCGTCTACATCTTCATCTTCATCTACATCTTCATCTACATCTAAATCTTCATCTACATCTTCATCAAAATCTATGTCTACGTCTTCACCTACATCTAACTCTAAAACATAAAAAAACCCGGGGCTCCATCCCCAAACGATGGCAGCCCCTGGGCTCCATCCCCAAACGATGGAGCCCTGAACAGTCAATGGCAGCCCGCTCCTAGCTTGTGGCTCCAGCTCTGCCCGCGGGAGCCTTGCCCTTGCTGCCGTCTCTGGCCAGAGGGTTCAGCCTTCTCCTCCTGCGGCGCTGCCGGACGTCGACCTTGCCCGGCTGCCCCAGCTGCATGGTGTTGTGCTGGGGGCTGCTGCCACTGCTGCCCGCAGAGCCCATGGGCACGGGGACACTGCTGGCATGGCCCTGGCTGGTCCTGGCCCTCAGGGAGCCACTCAGACCTGTGCTGCTGGCCGGGGTCACCACAGGGCCCCCGATGGCTGGGACAGCAGCAGAGGGTCTGGTGTTGATGTTGTTGGGTAGCGTGGTGCTACCCACTGGGCCAGTGTCCTCCTCCATGGGCACATCCGTGGCCAGGCTGATGTCAAGGCCTGCAGGATGGTCGTCTTCCATGGGCACATCAGTGGCCAGGGAGATGTCCAGGCCTGGAGCGGTGTCCTCCTCCATGGGGACATCTGTGGCCAGGCTGATGTCCCCACTCGGGCAGGTGTCGACGTCCATGGGGACGCTGGTGTCTGCGGGGCTGCCACTGGCCAGGGCTGCCCCCGAGGGCTTGGCTGCGCCGGGCAGGCTGTGGCCATTGGAGCCGGAGTGTGTGCCTGCGGTCACACCTGCACAGGGGACACGGAGAGGTGCGGGCTCAGGGCCGGAGGAGGCTCCTGGGGCAGGAAGGACAGGGAATGGCCCCACAGTTCTTCCCGGGGCTGCCGGGCTCAGGCTCAGGGTCAGGCCCTACCTGTGCTGCCGGAGGGCTTGGGGGAGATGAGGAGCTGCAGGAGCTGGGCCATGCGGGAGCTCGCAGGGCCACATCGGCGCCACAGAGCTGACATGGCCATGGTCACGCTGACGCTGGCTGGACAGCTCTGTTGACTGGACGCAGCTCTGGCCGCGGCTCTTGGAGCGTCTCCAGGGAGGAATGTTGGGGCTCCCATTGTTGTGTCACACAGCCACCAGTGCTGGGGTTCCCTTTGTGCTGCCCCACCCACCACAGCTCTGCCCCCCAGCTCTTGCTGGGGAGAGAAAGGGTGACCCAGAGTTGCAATTACAGAATCTCCTGAGCTGGAAGGGACTCACCCCGATTATTGATCCATCCCCTGACCCTGCACAGACACCACAACAATCCCACCCTGTGCATCCCTGAGAGCGTTGTCCAAACATTTTGGGAGCTCTGGCAGCCGTGAGGCCATGCCCATTCCCTGGGGAGCCTGGGCAGTGCCCCATCACCCTGTGGGGGAAGACCCTCTTCCTAAAATCCAACCTAAACCTGCCCTGACCCAGCTGAAAGGGTTGATGAAAGAGGCAGCAGGGCCATCGTGGATTTTGGAAGCCCAAACCAACACACCTCCCCAGGCAGAAATGGGAGGTCACTTCCACCTGTGATTTCATTGCAGATCTCACTATTTTAAAGAGAATCCTGGGACCTTCTCCCAGGAGCTCTCAGGTCACTCCTTCCTTGTATGAGAAAAGCAACTTTCATTTTTGAAGGAGCCTTTTATCTCCTGCCCTGGCAGAGATACTGCAGGGCTCTGTCCCCATGGAGGGCTGGCTTGGAACGACATGATCTTCAAAGTCCCTTGCAATCCAAACTGCCCTAGGATTCTAGAAGCCTTGAAAATTATGGAGCATTTGGAAAAAGCAGGAGGTGAATAAAAACATTTGAGATTCAAACTCTAACTGCCCTCTGGCCTGGCTCCCACACCAAAGGGCTGCTTCCCCTGGGGAAGGCCTGCGGGTGTCCCCCTCCTGCACTGCTGGCAGTCCCTCCTGCCTGGGGATCCCTTGGTGTCCTTTGGGCTTTGCTGACTCTGATTTGGGGCTCGGCGAGGCTTTTGCATCCTGGGGCCCCCTGCACTCCCTCCCCATTCCATGCAGCCAGAGACACGTTTTGGAAGATTGTTTTATTGCAAAAACAGAGCCCTGAACAACATCTTCGATGTCCGCATCTACATCTTCATCTACATCTTCATCATCGTCTAAATCTTCATCTTCATCTACATCGGCATCTTAATCTGCATCTTCACCTTCATCTTCAACTTCATCTTCATCTACATCTTCATCTACATCTTCGTCTACATCTTCATCTTCATCTACATCTTCATCTACATCTAAATCTTCATCTACATCTTCATCAAAATCTATGTCTACGTCTTCACCTACATCTAACTCTAAAACATAAAAAAACCCCGGGGCTCCATCCCCAAACAATGGCAGCCCCTGGGCTCCATCCCCAAACGATGGAGCCCTGAACAGTCAATGGCAGCCCGCTCCTAGCTTGTGGCTCCAGCTCTGCCCGCGGGAGCCTTGCCCTTGCTGCCGTCTCTGGCCAGAGGGTTCAGCCTTCTCCTCCTGCGGCGCTGCCGGACGTCGACCTTGCCCGGCTGCCCCAGCTGCATGGTGTTGTGCTGGGGGCTGCTGCCACTGCTGCCCGCAGAGCCCATGGGCACGGGGACACTGCTGGCATGGCCCTGGCTGGTCCTGGCCCTCAGGGAGCCACTCAGACCCGTGCTGCTGGCCGGGGTCACCACAGGGCCCCCGATGGCTGGGACAGCAGCAGAGGGTCTGGCGCGGATGTTGTTGGGTAGCGTGGTGCTACCCACTGGGCCAGTGTCCTCCTCCATGGGCACATCCGTGGCCAGGCTGATGTCAAGGCCTGCAGGATGGTCGTCTTCCATGGGCACATCAGTGGCCAGGGAGATGTCCAGGCCTGGAGCGGTGTCCTCCTCCATGGGGACATCTGTGGCCAGGCTGATGTCCCCACTCGGGCAGGTGTCGACGTCCATGGGGACGCTGGTGTCTGCGGGGCTGCCACTGGCCAGGGCTGCCCCCGAGGGCTTGGCTGCGCCGGGCAGGCTGTGGCCATTGGAGCCGGAGTGTGTGCCTGCGGTCACACCTGCACAGGGGACACGGAGAGGTGCGGGCTCAGGGCCGGAGGAGGCTCCTGGGGCAGGAAGGACAGGGAATGGCCCCACAGTTCTTCCCGGGGCTGCCGGGCTCAGGCTCAGGGTCAGGCCCTACCTGTGCTGCCGGAGGGCTTGGGGGAGATGAGGAGCTGCAGGAGCTGGGCCATGCGGGAGCTCGCAGGGCCACATCGGCGCCACAGAGCTGACATGGCCATGGTCACGCTGACGCTGGCTGGACAGCTCTGTTGACTGGACGCAGCTCTGGCCGCGGCTCTTGGAGCGTCTCCAGGGAGGAATGTTGGGGCTCCCATTGTTGTGTCACACAGCCACCAGTGCTGGGGTTCCCTTTGTGCTGCCCCACCCACCACAGCTCTGCCCCCCAGCTCTTGCTGGGGAGAGAAAGGGTGACCCAGAGTTGCAATTACAGAATCTCCTGAGCTGGAAGGGACTCACCCCGATTATTGATCCATCCCCTGACCCTGCACAGACACCACAACAATCCCACCCTGTGCATCCCTGAGAGCGTTGTCCAAACATTTTGGGAGCTCTGGCAGCCGTGAGGCCATGCCCATTCCCTGGGGAGCCTGGGCAGTGCCCCATCACCCTGTGGGGGAAGACCCTCTTCCTAAAATCCAACCTAAACCTGCCCTGACCCAGCTGAAAGGGTTGATGAAAGAGGCAGCAGGGCCATCGTGGATTTTGGAAGCCC
The DNA here is from genome assembly GCA_036785705.1 of Acanthornis magna. Lineage (NCBI taxonomy): Eukaryota > Metazoa > Chordata > Aves > Passeriformes > Acanthizidae > Acanthornis > Acanthornis magna. The sequence continues at coordinate 8,249 of JAWUZG010001119.1, forward strand.
AAACCAACACACCTCCCCAGGCAGAAATGGGAGGTCACTTCCACCTGTGATTTCATTGCAGATCTCACTATTTTAAAGAGAATCCTGGGACCTTCTCCCAGGAGCTCTCAGGTCACTCCTTCCTTGTATGAGAAAAGCAACTTTCATTTTTGAAGGAGCCTTTTATCTCCTGCCCTGGCAGAGATACTGCAGGGCTCTGTCCCCATGGAGGGCTGGCTTGGAACGACATGATCTTCAAAGTCCCTTGCAATCCAAACTGCCCTAGGATTCTAGAAGCCTTGAAAATTACGGAGCATTTGCAAAAAGCAGGAGGTGAATAAAAACATTTGAGATTCACACTCTAACTGCCCTCTGGCCTGGCTCCCACACCAAAGGGCTGCTTCCCCTGGAGAAGGCCTGCGGGTGTCCCCCTCCTGCACTGCTGGCAGTCTCTCCTGCCTGGGGATCCCTTGGTGTCCTTTGGGCTTTGCTGACTCTGATTTGGGGCTCAGCGAGGCTTTTGCATCCTGGGGCCCCCTGCACTCCCTCCCCATTCCATGCAGCCAGAGACACGTTTTGGAAGATTGTTTTATTGCAAAAACAGAGCCCTGAACAACATCTTCGATGTCCACATCTACATCTTCATCTACATCTTCATCTTCGTCTAAATCTTCATCTACATCGGCATCTTAATCTGCATCTTCACCTTCATCTTCAACTTCATCTTCATCTACATCTTCATCTACATCTTTGTCTACATCTTCATCTTCATCTACATCTTCATCAAAATCTATGTCTACGTCTTCACCTACATCTAACTCTAAAACATAAAAAAACCCCGGGGCTCCATCCCCAAACGATGGCAGCCCCTGGGCTCCATCCCCAAACGATGGAGCCCTGAACAGTCAATGGCAGCCCGCTCCTAGCTTGTGGCTCCAGCTCTGCCCGCGGGAGCCTTGCCCTTGCTGCCGTCTCTGGCCAGAGGGTTCAGCCTTCTCCTCCTGCGGCGCTGCCGGACGTCGACCTTGCCCGGCTGCCCCAGCTGCATGGTGTTGTGCTGGGGGCTGCTGCCACTGCTGCCCGCAGAGCCCATGGGCACGGGGACACTGCTGGCATGGCCCTGGCTGGTCCTGGCCCTCAGGGAGCCACTCAGACCCGTGCTGCTGGCCGGGGTCACCACAGGGCCCCCGATGGCTGGGACAGCAGCAGAGGGTCTGGCGCGGATGTTGTTGGGTAGCGTGGTGCTACCCACTGGGCCAGTGTCCTCCTCCATGGGCACATCCGTGGCCAGGCTGATGTCAAGGCCTGCAGGATGGTCGTCTTCCATGGGCACATCAGTGGCCAGGGAGATGTCCAGGCCTGGAGCGGTGTCCTCCTCCATGGGGACATCTGTGGCCAGGCTGGTGTCCCCACTCGGGCAGGTGTCGACGTCCATGGGGACGCTGGTGTCTGCGGGGCTGCCACTGGCCAGGGCTGCCCCCGAGGGCTTGGCTGCGCCGGGCAGGCTGTGGCCATTGGAGCCGGAGTGTGTGCCTGCGGTCACACCTGCACAGGGGACACGGAGAGGTGCGGGCTCAGGGCCGGAGGAGGCTCCTGGGGCAGGAAGGACAGGGAATGGCCCCACAGTTCTTCCCGGGGCTGCCGGGCTCAGGCTCAGGGTCAGGCCCTACCTGTGCTGCCGGAGGGCTTGGGGGAGATGAGGAGCTGCAGGAGCTGGGCCATGCGGGAGCTCGCAGGGCCACATCGGCGCCACAGAGCTGACATGGCCATGGTCACGCTGACGCTGGCTGGACAGCTCTGTTGACTGGACGCAGCTCTGGCCGCGGCTCTTGGAGCGTCTCCAGGGAGGAATGTTGGGGCTCCCATTGTTGTGTCACACAGCCACCAGTGCTGGGGTTCCCTTTGTGCTGCCCCACCCACCACAGCTCTGCCCCCCAGCTCTTGCTGGGGAGAGAAAGGGTGACCCAGAGTTGCAATTACAGAATCTCCTGAGCTGGAAGGGACTCACCCCGATTATTGATCCATCCCCTGACCCTGCACAGACACCACAACAATCCCACCCTGTGCATCCCTGAGAGCGTTGTCCAAACATTTTGGGAGCTCTGGCAGCCGTGAGGCCATGCCCATTCCCTGGGGAGCCTGGGCAGTGCCCCATCACCCTGTGGGGGAAGACCCTCTTCCTAAAATCCAACCTAAACCTGCCCTGACCCAGCTGAAAGGGTTGATGAAAGAGGCAGCAGGGCCATCGTGGATTTTGGAAGCCCAAACCAACACACCTCCCCAGGCAGAAATGGGAGGTCACTTCCACCTGTGATTTCATTGCAGATCTCACTATTTTAAAGAGAATCCTGGGACCTTCTCCCAGGAGCTCTCAGGTCACTCCTTCCTTGTATGAGAAAAGCAACTTTCATTTTTGAAGGAGCCTTTTATCTCCTGCCCTGGCAGAGATACTGCAGGGCTCTGTCCCCATGGAGGGCTGGCTTGGAACGACATGATCTTCAAAGTCCCTTGCAATCCAAACTGCCCTAGGATTCTAGAAGCCTTGAAAATTACGGAGCATTTGCAAAAAGCAGGAGGTGAATAAAAACATTTGAGATTCACACTCTAACTGCCCTCTGGCCTGGCTCCCACACCAAAGGGCTGCTTCCCCTGGGGAAGGCCTGCGGGTGTCCCCCTCCTGCACTGCTGGCAGTCCCTCCTGCCTGGGGATCCCTTGGTGTCCTTTGGGCTTTGCTGACTCTGATTTGGGGCTCGGCGAGGCTTTTGCATCCTGGGGCCCCCTGCACTCCCTCCCCATTCCATGCAGCCAGAGACACGTTTTGGAAGATTGTTTTATTGCAAAAACAGAGCCCTGAACAACATCTTCGATGTCCGCATCTACATCTTCATCTACATCTTCATCATCGTCTAAATCTTCATCTTCATCTACATCGGCATCTTAATCTGCATCTTCACCTTCATCTTCAACTTCATCTTCATCTACATCTTCATCTACATCTTCGTCTACATCTTCATCTTCATCTACATCTTCATCTACATCTAAATCTTCATCTACATCTTCATCAAAATCTATGTCTACGTCTTCACCTACATCTAACTCTAAAACATAAAAAAACCCCGGGGCTCCATCCCCAAACGATGGCAGCCCCTGGGCTCCATCCCCAAACGATGGAGCCCTGAACAGTCAATGGCAGCCCGCTCCTAGCTTGTGGCTCCAGCTCTGCCCGCGGGAGCCTTGCCCTTGCTGCCGTCTCTGGCCAGAGGGTTCAGCCTTCTCCTCCTGCGGCGCTGCCGGACGTCGACCTTGCCCGGCTGCCCCAGCTGCATGGTGTTGTGCTGGGGGCTGCTGCCACTGCTGCCCGCAGAGCCCATGGGCACGGGGACACTGCTGGCATGGCCCTGGCTGGTCCTGGCCCTCAGGGAGCCACTCAGACCCGTGCTGCTGGCCGGGGTCACCACAGGGCCCCCGATGGCTGGGACAGCAGCAGAGGGTCTGGCGCGGATGTTGTTGGGTAGCGTGGTGCTACCCACTGGGCCAGTGTCCTCCTCCATGGGCACATCCGTGGCCAGGCTGATGTCAAGGCCTGCAGGATGGTCGTCTTCCATGGGCACATCAGTGGCCAGGGAGATGTCCAGGCCTGGAGCGGTGTCCTCCTCCATGGGGACATCTGTGGCCAGGCTGATGTCCCCACTCGGGCAGGTGTCGACGTCCATGGGGACGCTGGTGTCTGCGGGGCTGCCACTGGCCAGGGCTGCCCCCGAGGGCTTGGCTGCGCCGGGCAGGCTGTGGCCATTGGAGCCGGAGTGTGTGCCTGCGGTCACACCTGCACAGGGGACACGGAGAGGTGCGGGCTCAGGGCCGGAGGAGGCTCCTGGGGCAGGAAGGACAGGGAATGGCCCCACAGTTCTTCCCGGGGCTGCCGGGCTCAGGCTCAGGGTCAGGCCCTACCTGTGCTGCCGGAGGGCTTGGGGGAGATGAGGAGCTGCAGGAGCTGGGCCATGCGGGAGCTCGCAGGGCCACATCGGCGCCACAGAGCTGACATGGCCATGGTCACGCTGACGCTGGCTGGACAGCTCTGTTGACTGGACGCAGCTCTGGCCGCGGCTCTTGGAGCGTCTCCAGGGAGGAATGTTGGGGCTCCCATTGTTGTGTCACACAGCCACCAGTGCTGGGGTTCCCTTTGTGCTGCCCCACCCGCCACAGCTCTGCCCCCCAGCTCTTGCTGGGGAGAGAAAGGGTGACCCAGAGTTGCAATTACAGAATCTCCTGAGCTGGAAGGGACTCACCCCGATTATTGATCCATCCCCTGACCCTGCACAGACACCACAACAATCCCACCCTGTGCATCCCTGAGAGCGTTGTCCAAACATTTTGGGAGCTCTGGCAGCCGTGAGGCCATGCCCATTCCCTGGGGAGCCTGGGCAGTGCCCCATCACCCTGTGGGGGAAGACCCTCTTCCTAAAATCCAACCTAAACCTGCCCTGACCCAGCTGAAAGGGTTGATGAAAGAGGCAGCAGGGCCATCGTGGATTTTGGAAGCCCAAACCAACACACCTCCCCAGGCAGAAATGGGAGGTCACTTCCACCTGTCATTTCATTGCAGATCTCACTATTTTAAAGAGAATCCTGGGACCTTCTCCCAGGAGCTCTCAGGTCACTCCTTCCTTGTATGAGAAAAGCAACTTTCATTTTTGAAGGAGCCTTTTATCTCCTGCCCTGGCAGAGATACTGCAGGGCTCTGTCCCCATGGAGGGCTGGCTTGGAACGACATGATCTTCAAAGTCCCTTGCAATCCAAACTGCCCTAGGATTCTAGAAGCCTTGAAAATTATGGAGCATTTGGAAAAAGCAGGAGGTGAATAAAAACATTTGAGATTCAAACTCTAACTGCCCTCTGGCCTGGCTCCCACACCAAAGGGCTGCTTCCCCTGGGGAAGGCCTGCGGGTGTCCCCCTCCTGCACTGCTGGCAGTCCCTCCTGCCTGGGGATCCCTTGGTGTCCTTTGGGCTTTGCTGACTCTGATTTGGGGCTCGGCGAGGCTTTTGCATCCTGGGGCCCCCTGCACTCCCTCCCCATTCCATGCAGCCAGAGACACGTTTTGGAAGATTGTTTTATTGCAAAAACAGAGCCCTGAACAACATCTTCGATGTCCACATCTACATCTTCATCTACATCTTCATCTTCGTCTAAATCTTCATCTTCATCTACATCGGCATCTTAATCTGCATCTTCACCTTCATCTTCAACTTCATCTTCATCTACATCTTCATCTACATCTTCGTCTACATCTTCATCTTCATCTACATCTTCATCTACATCTAAATCTTCATCTACATCTTCATCAAAATCTATGTCTACGTCTTCACCTACATCTAACTCTAAAACATAAAAAAACCCGGGGCTCCATCCCCAAACGATGGCAGCCCCTGGGCTCCATCCCCAAACGATGGAGCCCTGAACAGTCAATGGCAGCCCGCTCCTAGCTTGTGGCTCCAGCTCTGCCCGCGGGAGCCTTGCCCTTGCTGCCGTCTCTGGCCAGAGGGTTCAGCCTTCTCCTCCTGCGGCGCTGCCGGACGTCGACCTTGCCCGGCTGCCCCAGCTGCATGGTGTTGTGCTGGGGGCTGCTGCCACTGCTGCCCGCAGAGCCCATGGGCACGGGGACACTGCTGGCATGGCCCTGGCTGGTCCTGGCCCTCAGGGAGCCACTCAGACCTGTGCTGCTGGCCGGGGTCACCACAGGGCCCCCGATGGCTGGGACAGCAGCAGAGGGTCTGGCGCGGATGTTGTTGGGTAGCGTGGTGCTACCCACTGGGCCAGTGTCCTCCTCCATGGGCACATCCGTGGCCAGGCTGATGTCAAGGCCTGCAGGATGGTCGTCTTCCATGGGCACATCAGTGGCCAGGGAGATGTCCAGGCCTGGAGCGGTGTCCTCCTCCATGGGGACATCTGTGGCCAGGCTGATGTCCCCACTCGGGCAGGTGTCGACGTCCATGGGGACGCTGGTGTCTGCGGGGCTGCCACTGGCCAGGGCTGCCCCCGAGGGCTTGGCTGCGCCGGGCAGGCTGTGGCCATTGGAGCCGGAGTGTGTGCCTGCGGTCACACCTGCACAGGGGACACGGAGAGGTGCGGGCTCAGGGCCGGAGGAGGCTCCTGGGGCAGGAAGGACAGGGAATGGCCCCACAGTTCTTCCCGGGGCTGCCGGGCTCAGGCTCAGGGTCAGGCCCTACCTGTGCTGCCGGAGGGCTTGGGGGAGATGAGGAGCTGCAGGAGCTGGGCCATGCGGGAGCTCGCAGGGCCACATCGGCGCCACAGAGCTGACATGGCCATGGTCACGCTGACGCTGGCTGGACAGCTCTGTTGACTGGACGCAGCTCTGGCCGCGGCTCTTGGAGCGTCTCCAGGGAGGAATGTTGGGGCTCCCATTGTTGTGTCACACAGCCACCAGTGCTGGGGTTCCCTTTGTGCTGCCCCACCCACCACAGCTCTGCCCCCCAGCTCTTGCTGGGGAGAGAAAGGGTGACCCAGAGTTGCAATTACAGAATCTCCTGAGCTGGAAGGGACTCACCCCGATTATTGATCCATCCCCTGACCCTGCACAGACACCACAACAATCCCACCCTGTGCATCCCTGAGAGCGTTGTCCAAACATTTTGGGAGCTCTGGCAGCCGTGAGGCCATGCCCATTCCCTGGGGAGCCTGGGCAGTGCCCCATCACCCTGTGGGGGAAGACCCTCTTCCTAAAATCCAACCTAAACCTGCCCTGACCCAGCTGAAAGGGTTGATGAAAGAGGCAGCAGGGCCATCGTGGATTTTGGAAGCCCAAACCAACACACCTCCCCAGGCAGAAATGGGAGGTCACTTCCACCTGTCATTTCATTGCAGATCTCACTATTTTAAAGAGAATCCTGGGACCTTCTCCCAGGAGCTCTCAGGTCACTCCTTCCTTGTATGAGAAAAGCAACTTTCATTTTTGAAGGAGCCTTTTATCTCCTGCCCTGGCAGAGATACTGCAGGGCTCTGTCCCCATGGAGGGCTGGCTTGGAACGACATGATCTTCAAAGTCCCTTGCAATCCAAACTGCCCTAGGATTCTAGAAGCCTTGAAAATTATGGAGCATTTGGAAAAAGCAGGAGGTGAATAAAAACATTTGAGATTCAAACTCTAACTGCCCTCTGGCCTGGCTCCCACACCAAAGGGCTGCTTCCCCTGGGGAAGGCCTGCGGGTGTCCCCCTCCTGCACTGCTGGCAGTCCCTCCTGCCTGGGGATCCCTTGGTGTCCTTTGGGCTTTGCTGACTCTGATTTGGGGCTCGGCGAGGCTTTTGCATCCTGGGGCCCCCTGCACTCCCTCCCCATTCCATGCAGCCAGAGACACGTTTTGGAAGATTGTTTTATTGCAAAAACAGAGCCCTGAACAACATCTTCGATGTCCGCATCTACATCTTCATCTACATCTTCATCATCGTCTAAATCTTCATCTTCATCTACATCGGCATCTTAATCTGCATCTTCACCTTCATCTTCAACTTCATCTTCATCTACATCTTCATCTACATCTTCGTCTACATCTTCATCTTCATCTACATCTTCATCTACATCTAAATCTTCATCTACATCTTCATCAAAATCTATGTCTACGTCTTCACCTACATCTAACTCTAAAACATAAAAAAACCCGGGGCTCCATCCCCAAACGATGGCAGCCCCTGGGCTCCATCCCCAAACGATGGAGCCCTGAACAGTCAATGGCAGCCCGCTCCTAGCTTGTGGCTCCAGCTCTGCCCGCGGGAGCCTTGCCCTTGCTGCCGTCTCTGGCCAGAGGGTTCAGCCTTCTCCTCCTGCGGCGCTGCCGGACGTCGACCTTGCCCAGCTGCCCCAGCTGCATGGTGTTGTGCTGGGGGCTGCTGCCACTGCTGCCCGCAGAGCCCATGGGCACGGGGACACTGCTGGCATGGCCCTGGCTGGTCCTGGCCCTCAGGGAGCCACTCAGACCCGTGCTGCTGGCCGGGGTCACCACAGGGCCCCCGATGGCTGGGACAGCAGCAGAGGGTCTGGCGCGGATGTTGTTGGGTAGCGTGGTGCTACCCACTGGGCCAGTGTCCTCCTCCATGGGCACATCCGTGGCCAGGCTGATGTCAAGGCCTGCAGGATGGTCGTCTTCCATGGGCACATCAGTGGCCAGGGAGATGTCCAGGCCTGGAGCGGTGTCCTCCTCCATGGGGACATCTGTGGCCAGGCTGATGTCCCCACTCGGGCAGGTGTCGACGTCCATGGGGACGCTGGTGTCTGCGGGGCTGCCACTGGCCAGGGCTGCCCCCGAGGGCTTGGCTGCGCCGGGCAGGCTGTGGCCATTGGAGCCGGAGTGTGTGCCTGCGGTCACACCTGCACAGGGGACACGGAGAGGTGCGGGCTCAGGGCCGGAGGAGGCTCCTGGGGCAGGAAGGACAGGGAATGGCCCCACAGTTCTTCCCGGGGCTGCCGGGCTCAGGCTCAGGGTCAGGCCCTACCTGTGCTGCCGGAGGGCTTGGGGGAGATGAGGAGCTGCAGGAGCTGGGCCATGCGGGAGCTCGCAGGGCCACATCGGCGCCACAGAGCTGACATGGCCATGGTCACGCTGACGCTGGCTGGACAGCTCTGTTGACTGGACGCAGCTCTGGCCGCGGCTCTTGGAGCGTCTCCAGGGAGGAATGTTGGGGCTCCCATTGTTGTGTCACACAGCCACCAGTGCTGGGGTTCCCTTTGTGCTGCCCCACCCGCCACAGCTCTGCCCCCCAGCTCTTGCTGGGGAGAGAAAGGGTGACCCAGAGTTGCAATTACAGAATCTCCTGAGCTGGAAGGGACTCACCCCGATTATTGATCCATCCCCTGACCCTGCACAGACACCACAACAATCCCACCCTGTGCATCCCTGAGAGCGTTGTCCAAACATTTTGGGAGCTCTGGCAGCCGTGAGGCCATGCCCATTCCCTGGGGAGCCTGGGCAGTGCCCCATCACCCTGTGGGGGAAGACCCTCTTCCTAAAATCCAACCTAAACCTGCCCTGACCCAGCTGAAAGGGTTGATGAAAGAGGCAGCAGGGCCATCGTGGATTTTGGAAGCCCAAACCAACACACCTCCCCAGGCAGAAATGGGAGGTCACTTCCACCTGTGATTTCATTGCAGATCTCACTATTTTAAAGAGAATCCTGGGACCTTCTCCCAGGAGCTCTCAGGTCACTCCTTCCTTGTATGAGAAAAGCAACTTTCATTTTTGAAGGAGCCTTTTATCTCCTGCCCTGGCAGAGATACTGCAGGGCTCTGTCCCCATGGAGGGCTGGCTTGGAACGACATGATCTTCAAAGTCCCTTGCAATCCAAACTGCCCTAGGATTCTAGAAGCCTTGAAAATTATGGAGCATTTGGAAAAAGCAGGAGGTGAATAAAAACATTTGAGATTCAAACTCTAACTGCCCTCTGGCCTGGCTCCCACACCAAAGGGCTGCTTCCCCTGGGGAAGGCCTGCGGGTGTCCCCCTCCTGCACTGCTGGCAGTCCCTCCTGCCTGGGGATCCCTTGGTGTCCTTTGGGCTTTGCTGACTCTGATTTGGGGCTCGGCGAGGCTTTTGCATCCTGGGGCCCCCTGCACTCCCTCCCCATTCCATGCAGCCAGAGACACGTTTTGGAAGATTGTTTTATTGCAAAAACAGAGCCCTGAACAACATCTTCGATGTCCACATCTACATCTTCATCTACATCTTCATCTTCGTCTAAATCTTCATCTTCATCTACATCGGCATCTTAATCTGCATCTTCACCTTCATCTTCAACTTCATCTTCATCTACATCTTCATCTACATCTTCGTCTACATCTTCATCTTCATCTACATCTTCATCTACATCTAAATCTTCATCTACATCTTCATCAAAATCTATGTCTACGTCTTCACCTACATCTAACTCTAAAACATAAAAAAACCCGGGGCTCCATCCCCAAACGATGGCAGCCCCTGGGCTCCATCCCCAAACGATGGAGCCCTGAACAGTCAATGGCAGCCCGCTCCTAGCTTGTGGCTCCAGCTCTGCCCGCGGGAGCCTTGCCCTTGCTGCCGTCTCTGGCCAGAGGGTTCAGCCTTCTCCTCCTGCGGCGCTGCCGGACGTCGACCTTGCCCGGCTGCCCCAGCTGCATGGTGTTGTGCTGGGGGCTGCTGCCACTGCTGCCCGCAGAGCCCATGGGCACGGGGACACTGCTGGCATGGCCCTGGCTGGTCCTGGCCCTCAGGGAGCCACTCAGACCTGTGCTGCTGGCCGGGGTCACCACAGGGCCCCCGATGGCTGGGACAGCAGCAGAGGGTCTGGTGTTGATGTTGTTGGGTAGCGTGGTGCTACCCACTGGGCCAGTGTCCTCCTCCATGGGCACATCCGTGGCCAGGCTGATGTCAAGGCCTGCAGGATGGTCGTCTTCCATGGGCACATCAGTGGCCAGGGAGATGTCCAGGCCTGGAGCGGTGTCCTCCTCCATGGGGACATCTGTGGCCAGGCTGATGTCCCCACTCGGGCAGGTGTCGACGTCCATGGGGACGCTGGTGTCTGCGGGGCTGCCACTGGCCAGGGCTGCCCCCGAGGGCTTGGCTGCGCCGGGCAGGCTGTGGCCATTGGAGCCGGAGTGTGTGCCTGCGGTCACACCTGCACAGGGGACACGGAGAGGTGCGGGCTCAGGGCCGGAGGAGGCTCCTGGGGCAGGAAGGACAGGGAATGGCCCCACAGTTCTTCCCGGGGCTGCCGGGCTCAGGCTCAGGGTCAGGCCCTACCTGTGCTGCCGGAGGGCTTGGGGGAGATGAGGAGCTGCAGGAGCTGGGCCATGCGGGAGCTCGCAGGGCCACATCGGCGCCACAGAGCTGACATGGCCATGGTCACGCTGACGCTGGCTGGACAGCTCTGTTGACTGGACGCAGCTCTGGCCGCGGCTCTTGGAGCGTCTCCAGGGAGGAATGTTGGGGCTCCCATTGTTGTGTCACACAGCCACCAGTGCTGGGGTTCCCTTTGTGCTGCCCCACCCACCACAGCTCTGCCCCCCAGCTCTTGCTGGGGAGAGAAAGGGTGACCCAGAGTTGCAATTACAGAATCTCCTGAGCTGGAAGGGACTCACCCCGATTATTGATCCATCCCCTGACCCTGCACAGACACCACAACAATCCCACCCTGTGCATCCCTGAGAGCGTTGTCCAAACATTTTGGGAGCTCTGGCAGCCGTGAGGCCATGCCCATTCCCTGGGGAGCCTGGGCAGTGCCCCATCACCCTGTGGGGGAAGACCCTCTTCCTAAAATCCAACCTAAACCTGCCCTGACCCAGCTGAAAGGGTTGATGAAAGAGGCAGCAGGGCCATCGTGGATTTTGGAAGCCCAAACCAACACACCTCCCCAGGCAGAAATGGGAGGTCACTTCCACCTGTGATTTCATTGCAGATCTCACTATTTTAAAGAGAATCCTGGGACCTTCTCCCAGGAGCTCTCAGGTCACTCCTTCCTTGTATGAGAAAAGCAACTTTCATTTTTGAAGGAGCCTTTTATCTCCTGCCCTGGCAGAGATACTGCAGGGCTCTGTCCCCATGGAGGGCTGGCTTGGAACGACATGATCTTCAAAGTCCCTTGCAATCCAAACTGCCCTAGGATTCTAGAAGCCTTGAAAATTATGGAGCATTTGGAAAAAGCAGGAGGTGAATAAAAACATTTGAGATTCAAACTCTAACTGCCCTCTGGCCTGGCTCCCACACCAAAGGGCTGCTTCCCCTGGGGAAGGCCTGCGGGTGTCCCCCTCCTGCACTGCTGGCAGTCCCTCCTGCCTGGGGATCCCTTGGTGTCCTTTGGGCTTTGCTGACTCTGATTTGGGGCTCGGCGAGGCTTTTGCATCCTGGGGCCCCCTGCACTCCCTCCCCATTCCATGCAGCCAGAGACACGTTTTGGAAGATTGTTTTATTGCAAAAACAGAGCCCTGAACAACATCTTCGATGTCCGCATCTACATCTTCATCTACATCTTCATCATCGTCTAAATCTTCATCTTCATCTACATCGGCATCTTAATCTGCATCTTCACCTTCATCTTCAACTTCATCTTCATCTACATCTTCATCTACATCTTCGTCTACATCTTCATCTTCATCTACATCTTCATCTACATCTAAATCTTCATCTACATCTTCATCAAAATCTATGTCTACGTCTTCACCTACATCTAACTCTAAAACATAAAAAAACCCCGGGGCTCCATCCCCAAACAATGGCAGCCCCTGGGCTCCATCCCCAAACGATGGAGCCCTGAACAGTCAATGGCAGCCCGCTCCTAGCTTGTGGCTCCAGCTCTGCCCGCGGGAGCCTTGCCCTTGCTGCCGTCTCTGGCCAGAGGGTTCAGCCTTCTCCTCCTGCGGCGCTGCCGGACGTCGACCTTGCCCGGCTGCCCCAGCTGCATGGTGTTGTGCTGGGGGCTGCTGCCACTGCTGCCCGCAGAGCCCATGGGCACGGGGACACTGCTGGCATGGCCCTGGCTGGTCCTGGCCCTCAGGGAGCCACTCAGACCCGTGCTGCTGGCCGGGGTCACCACAGGGCCCCCGATGGCTGGGACAGCAGCAGAGGGTCTGGCGCGGATGTTGTTGGGTAGCGTGGTGCTACCCACTGGGCCAGTGTCCTCCTCCATGGGCACATCCGTGGCCAGGCTGATGTCAAGGCCTGCAGGATGGTCGTCTTCCATGGGCACATCAGTGGCCAGGGAGATGTCCAGGCCTGGAGCGGTGTCCTCCTCCATGGGGACATCTGTGGCCAGGCTGATGTCCCCACTCGGGCAGGTGTCGACGTCCATGGGGACGCTGGTGTCTGCGGGGCTGCCACTGGCCAGGGCTGCCCCCGAGGGCTTGGCTGCGCCGGGCAGGCTGTGGCCATTGGAGCCGGAGTGTGTGCCTGCGGTCACACCTGCACAGGGGACACGGAGAGGTGCGGGCTCAGGGCCGGAGGAGGCTCCTGGGGCAGGAAGGACAGGGAATGGCCCCACAGTTCTTCCCGGGGCTGCCGGGCTCAGGCTCAGGGTCAGGCCCTACCTGTGCTGCCGGAGGGCTTGGGGGAGATGAGGAGCTGCAGGAGCTGGGCCATGCGGGAGCTCGCAGGGCCACATCGGCGCCACAGAGCTGACATGGCCATGGTCACGCTGACGCTGGCTGGACAGCTCTGTTGACTGGACGCAGCTCTGGCCGCGGCTCTTGGAGCGTCTCCAGGGAGGAATGTTGGGGCTCCCATTGTTGTGTCACACAGCCACCAGTGCTGGGGTTCCCTTTGTGCTGCCCCACCCACCACAGCTCTGCCCCCCAGCTCTTGCTGGGGAGAGAAAGGGTGACCCAGAGTTGCAATTACAGAATCTCCTGAGCTGGAAGGGACTCACCCCGATTATTGATCCATCCCCTGACCCTGCACAGACACCACAACAATCCCACCCTGTGCATCCCTGAGAGCGTTGTCCAAACATTTTGGGAGCTCTGGCAGCCGTGAGGCCATGCCCATTCCCTGGGGAGCCTGGGCAGTGCCCCATCACCCTGTGGGGGAAGACCCTCTTCCTAAAATCCAACCTAAACCTGCCCTGACCCAGCTGAAAGGGTTGATGAAAGAGGCAGCAGGGCCATCGTGGATTTTGGAAGCCCAAACCAACACACCTCCCCAGGCAGAAATGGGAGGTCACTTCCACCTGTGATTTCATTGCAGATCTCACTATTTTAAAGAGAATCCTGGGACCTTCTCCCAGGAGCTCTCAGGTCACTCCTTCCTTGTATGAGAAAAGCAACTTTCATTTTTGAAGGAGCCTTTTATCTCCTGCCCTGGCAGAGATACTGCAGGGCTCTGTCCCCATGGAGGGCTGGCTTGGAACGACATGATCTTCAAAGTCCCTTGCAATCCAAACTGCCCTAGGATTCTAGAAGCCTTGAAAATTACGGAGCATTTGCAAAAAGCAGGAGGTGAATAAAAACATTTGAGATTCACACTCTAACTGCCCTCTGGCCTGGCTCCCACACCAAAGGGCTGCTTCCCCTGGAGAAGGCCTGCGGGTGTCCCCCTCCTGCACTGCTGGCAGTCTCTCCTGCCTGGGGATCCCTTGGTGTCCTTTGGGCTTTGCTGACTCTGATTTGGGGCTCAGCGAGGCTTTTGCATCCTGGGGCCCCCTGCACTCCCTCCCCATTCCATGCAGCCAGAGACACGTTTTGGAAGATTGTTTTATTGCAAAAACAGAGCCCTGAACAACATCTTCGATGTCCACATCTACATCTTCATCTACATCTTCATCTTCGTCTAAATCTTCATCTACATCGGCATCTTAATCTGCATCTTCACCTTCATCTTCAACTTCATCTTCATCTACATCTTCATCTACATCTTTGTCTACATCTTCATCTTCATCTACATCTTCATCAAAATCTATGTCTACGTCTTCACCTACATCTAACTCTAAAACATAAAAAAACCCCGGGGCTCCATCCCCAAACGATGGCAGCCCCTGGGCTCCATCCCCAAACGATGGAGCCCTGAACAGTCAATGGCAGCCCGCTCCTAGCTTGTGGCTCCAGCTCTGCCCGCGGGAGCCTTGCCCTTGCTGCCGTCTCTGGCCAGAGGGTTCAGCCTTCTCCTCCTGCGGCGCTGCCGGACGTCGACCTTGCCCGGCTGCCCCAGCTGCATGGTGTTGTGCTGGGGGCTGCTGCCACTGCTGCCCGCAGAGCCCATGGGCACGGGGACACTGCTGGCATGGCCCTGGCTGGTCCTGGCCCTCAGGGAGCCACTCAGACCCGTGCTGCTGGCCGGGGTCACCACAGGGCCCCCGATGGCTGGGACAGCAGCAGAGGGTCTGGCGCGGATGTTGTTGGGTAGCGTGGTGCTACCCACTGGGCCAGTGTCCTCCTCCATGGGCACATCCGTGGCCAGGCTGATGTCAAGGCCTGCAGGATGGTCGTCTTCCATGGGCACATCAGTGGCCAGGGAGATGTCCAGGCCTGGAGCGGTGTCCTCCTCCATGGGGACATCTGTGGCCAGGCTGGTGTCCCCACTCGGGCAGGTGTCGACGTCCATGGGGACGCTGGTGTCTGCGGGGCTGCCACTGGCCAGGGCTGCCCCCGAGGGCTTGGCTGCGCCGGGCAGGCTGTGGCCATTGGAGCCGGAGTGTGTGCCTGCGGTCACACCTGCACAGGGGACACGGAGAGGTGCGGGCTCAGGGCCGGAGGAGGCTCCTGGGGCAGGAAGGACAGGGAATGGCCCCACAGTTCTTCCCGGGGCTGCCGGGCTCAGGCTCAGGGTCAGGCCCTACCTGTGCTGCCGGAGGGCTTGGGGGAGATGAGGAGCTGCAGGAGCTGGGCCATGCGGGAGCTCGCAGGGCCACATCGGCGCCACAGAGCTGACATGGCCATGGTCACGCTGACGCTGGCTGGACAGCTCTGTTGACTGGACGCAGCTCTGGCCGCGGCTCTTGGAGCGTCTCCAGGGAGGAATGTTGGGGCTCCCATTGTTGTGTCACACAGCCACCAGTGCTGGGGTTCCCTTTGTGCTGCCCCACCCACCACAGCTCTGCCCCCCAGCTCTTGCTGGGGAGAGAAAGGGTGACCCAGAGTTGCAATTACAGAATCTCCTGAGCTGGAAGGGACTCACCCCGATTATTGATCCATCCCCTGACCCTGCACAGACACCACAACAATCCCACCCTGTGCATCCCTGAGAGCGTTGTCCAAACATTTTGGGAGCTCTGGCAGCCGTGAGGCCATGCCCATTCCCTGGGGAGCCTGGGCAGTGCCCCATCACCCTGTGGGGGAAGACCCTCTTCCTAAAATCCAACCTAAACCTGCCCTGACCCAGCTGAAAGGGTTGATGAAAGAGGCAGCAGGGCCATCGTGGATTTTGGAAGCCCAAACCAACACACCTCCCCAGGCAGAAATGGGAGGTCACTTCCACCTGTGATTTCATTGCAGATCTCACTATTTTAAAGAGAATCCTGGGACCTTCTCCCAGGAGCTCTCAGGTCACTCCTTCCTTGTATGAGAAAAGCAACTTTCATTTTTGAAGGAGCCTTTTATCTCCTGCCCTGGCAGAGATACTGCAGGGCTCTGTCCCCATGGAGGGCTGGCTTGGAACGACATGATCTTCAAAGTCCCTTGCAATCCAAACTGCCCTAGGATTCTAGAAGCCTTGAAAATTACGGAGCATTTGCAAAAAGCAGGAGGTGAATAAAAACATTTGAGATTCACACTCTAACTGCCCTCTGGCCTGGCTCCCACACCAAAGGGCTGCTTCCCCTGGGGAAGGCCTGCGGGTGTCCCCCTCCTGCACTGCTGGCAGTCCCTCCTGCCTGGGGATCCCTTGGTGTCCTTTGGGCTTTGCTGACTCTGATTTGGGGCTCGGCGAGGCTTTTGCATCCTGGGGCCCCCTGCACTCCCTCCCCATTCCATGCAGCCAGAGACACGTTTTGGAAGATTGTTTTATTGCAAAAACAGAGCCCTGAACAACATCTTCGATGTCCGCATCTACATCTTCATCTACATCTTCATCATCGTCTAAATCTTCATCTTCATCTACATCGGCATCTTAATCTGCATCTTCACCTTCATCTTCAACTTCATCTTCATCTACATCTTCATCTACATCTTCGTCTACATCTTCATCTTCATCTACATCTTCATCTACATCTAAATCTTCATCTACATCTTCATCAAAATCTATGTCTACGTCTTCACCTACATCTAACTCTAAAACATAAAAAAACCCCGGGGCTCCATCCCCAAACGATGGCAGCCCCTGGGCTCCATCCCCAAACGATGGAGCCCTGAACAGTCAATGGCAGCCCGCTCCTAGCTTGTGGCTCCAGCTCTGCCCGCGGGAGCCTTGCCCTTGCTGCCGTCTCTGGCCAGAGGGTTCAGCCTTCTCCTCCTGCGGCGCTGCCGGACGTCGACCTTGCCCGGCTGCCCCAGCTGCATGGTGTTGTGCTGGGGGCTGCTGCCACTGCTGCCCGCAGAGCCCATGGGCACGGGGACACTGCTGGCATGGCCCTGGCTGGTCCTGGCCCTCAGGGAGCCACTCAGACCCGTGCTGCTGGCCGGGGTCACCACAGGGCCCCCGATGGCTGGGACAGCAGCAGAGGGTCTGGCGCGGATGTTGTTGGGTAGCGTGGTGCTACCCACTGGGCCAGTGTCCTCCTCCATGGGCACATCCGTGGCCAGGCTGATGTCAAGGCCTGCAGGATGGTCGTCTTCCATGGGCACATCAGTGGCCAGGGAGATGTCCAGGCCTGGAGCGGTGTCCTCCTCCATGGGGACATCTGTGGCCAGGCTGATGTCCCCACTCGGGCAGGTGTCGACGTCCATGGGGACGCTGGTGTCTGCGGGGCTGCCACTGGCCAGGGCTGCCCCCGAGGGCTTGGCTGCGCCGGGCAGGCTGTGGCCATTGGAGCCGGAGTGTGTGCCTGCGGTCACACCTGCACAGGGGACACGGAGAGGTGCGGGCTCAGGGCCGGAGGAGGCTCCTGGGGCAGGAAGGACAGGGAATGGCCCCACAGTTCTTCCCGGGGCTGCCGGGCTCAGGCTCAGGGTCAGGCCCTACCTGTGCTGCCGGAGGGCTTGGGGGAGATGAGGAGCTGCAGGAGCTGGGCCATGCGGGAGCTCGCAGGGCCACATCGGCGCCACAGAGCTGACATGGCCATGGTCACGCTGACGCTGGCTGGACAGCTCTGTTGACTGGACGCAGCTCTGGCCGCGGCTCTTGGAGCGTCTCCAGGGAGGAATGTTGGGGCTCCCATTGTTGTGTCACACAGCCACCAGTGCTGGGGTTCCCTTTGTGCTGCCCCACCCACCACAGCTCTGCCCCCCAGCTCTTGCTGGGGAGAGAAAGGGTGACCCAGAGTTGCAATTACAGAATCTCCTGAGCTGGAAGGGACTCACCCCGATTATTGATCCATCCCCTGACCCTGCACAGACACCACAACAATCCCACCCTGTGCATCCCTGAGAGCGTTGTCCAAACATTTTGGGAGCTCTGGCAGCCGTGAGGCCATGCCCATTCCCTGGGGAGCCTGGGCAGTGCCCCATCACCCTGTGGGGGAAGACCCTCTTCCTAAAATCCAACCTAAACCTGCCCTGACCCAGCTGAAAGGGTTGATGAAAGAGGCAGCAGGGCCATCGTGGATTTTGGAAGCCCAAACCAACACACCTCCCCAGGCAGAAATGGGAGGTCACTTCCACCTGTCATTTCATTGCAGATCTCACTATTTTAAAGAGAATCCTGGGACCTTCTCCCAGGAGCTCTCAGGTCACTCCTTCCTTGTATGAGAAAAGCAACTTTCATTTTTGAAGGAGCCTTTTATCTCCTGCCCTGGCAGAGATACTGCAGGGCTCTGTCCCCATGGAGGGCTGGCTTGGAACGACATGATCTTCAAAGTCCCTTGCAATCCAAACTGCCCTAGGATTCTAGAAGCCTTGAAAATTACGGAGCATTTGCAAAAAGCAGGAGGTGAATAAAAACATTTGAGATTCACACTCTAACTGCCCTCTGGCCTGGCTCCCACACCAAAGGGCTGCTTCCCCTGGGGAAGGCCTGCGGGTGTCCCCCTCCTGCACTGCTGGCAGTCCCTCCTGCCTGGGGATCCCTTGGTGTCCTTTGGGCTTTGCTGACTCTGATTTGGGGCTCGGCGAGGCTTTTGCATCCTGGGGCCCCCTGCACTCCCTCCCCATTCCATGCAGCCAGAGACACGTTTTGGAAGATTGTTTTATTGCAAAAACAGAGCCCTGAACAACATCTTCGATGTCCACATCTACATCTTCATCTACATCTTCATCTTCGTCTAAATCTTCATCTACATCGGCATCTTAATCTGCATCTTCACCTTCATCTTCAACTTCATCTTCATCTTCATCTTCATCTACATCTTCATCTACATCTTCATCTTCATCTACATCTTCATCAAAATCTATGTCTACGTCTTCACCTACATCTAACTCTAAAACATAAAAAAACCCCGGGGCTCCATCCCCAAACGATGGCAGCCCCTGGGCTCCATCCCCAAACGATGGAGCCCTGAACAGTCAATGGCAGCCCGCTCCTAGCTTGTGGCTCCAGCTCTGCCCGCGGGAGCCTTGCCCTTGCTGCCGTCTCTGGCCAGAGGGTTCAGCCTTCTCCTCCTGCGGCGCTGCCGGACGTTGACCTTGCCCGGCTGCCCCAGCTGCATGGTGTTGTGCTGGGGGCTGCTGCCACTGCTGCCCGCAGAGCCCATGGGCACGGGGACACTGCTGGCATGGCCCTGGCTGGTCCTGGCCCTCAGGGAGCCACTCAGACCCGTGCTGCTGGCCGGGGTCACCACAGGGCCCCCGATGGCTGGGACAGCAGCAGAGGGTCTGGCGCGGATGTTTTTGGGTAGCGTGGTGCTACCCACTGGGCCAGTGTCCTCCTCCATGGGCACATCCGTGGCCAGGCTGATGTCAAGGCCTGCAGGATGGTCGTCTTCCATGGGCACATCAGTGGCCAGGGAGATGTCCAGGCCTGGAGCGGTGTCCTCCTCCATGGGGACATCTGTGGCCAGGCTGATGTCCCCACTCGGGCAGGTGTCGACGTCCATGGGGACGCTGGTGTCTGCGGGGCTGCCACTGGCCAGGGCTGCCCCCGAGGGCTTGGCTGCGCCGGGCAGGCTGTGGCCATTGGAGCCGGAGTGTGTGCCTGCGGTCACACCTGCACAGGGGACACGGAGAGGTGCGGGCTCAGGGCCGGAGGAGGCTCCTGGGGCAGGAAGGACAGGGAATGGCCCCACAGTTCTTCCCGGGGCTGCCGGGCTCAGGCTCAGGGTCAGGCCCTACCTGTGCTGCCGGAGGGCTTGGGGGAGATGAGGAGCTGCAGGAGCTGGGCCATGCGGGAGCTCGCAGGGCCACATCGGCGCCACAGAGCTGACATGGCCATGGTCACGCTGACGCTGGCTGGACAGCTCTGTTGACTGGACGCAGCTCTGGCCGCGGCTCTTGGAGCGTCTCCAGGGAGGAATGTTGGGGCTCCCATTGTTGTGTCACACAGCCACCAGTGCTGGGGTTCCCTTTGTGCTGCCCCACCCACCACAGCTCTGCCCCCCAGCTCTTGCTGGGGAGAGAAAGGGTGACCCAGAGTTGCAATTACAGAATCTCCTGAGCTGGAAGGGACTCACCCCGATTATTGATCCATCCCCTGACCCTGCACAGACACCACAACAATCCCACCCTGTGCATCCCTGAGAGCGTTGTCCAAACATTTTGGGAGCTCTGGCAGCCGTGAGGCCATGCCCATTCCCTGGGGAGCCTGGGCAGTGCCCCATCACCCTGTGGGGGAAGACCCTCTTCCTAAAATCCAACCTAAACCTGCCCTGACCCAGCTGAAAGGGTTGATGAAAGAGGCAGCAGGGCCATCGTTGATTTTGGAAGCCCAAACCAACACACCTCCCCAGGCAGAAATGGGAGGTCACTTCCACCTGTGATTTCATTGCAGATCTCACTATTTTAAAGAGAATCCTGGGACCTTCTCCCAGGAGCTCTCAGGTCACTCCTTCCTTGTATGAGAAAAGCAACTTTCATTTTTGAAGGAGCCTTTTATCTCCTGCCCTGGCAGAGATACTGCAGGGCTCTGTCCCCATGGAGGGCTGGCTTGGAACGACATGATCTTCAAAGTCCCTTGCAATCCAAACTGCCCTAGGATTCTAGAAGCCTTGAAAATTACGGAGCATTTGCAAAAAGCAGGAGGTGAATAAAAACATTTGAGATTCACACTCTAACTGCCCTCTGGCCTGGCTCCCACACCAAAGGGCTGCTTCCCCTGGGGAAGGCCTGCGGGTGTCCCCCTCCTGCACTGCTGGCAGTCCCTCCTGCCTGGGGATCCCTTGGTGTCCTTTGGGCTTTGCTGACTCTGATTTGGGGCTCGGCGAGGCTTTTGCATCCTGGGGCCCCCTGCACTCCCTCCCCATTCCATGCAGCCAGAGACACGTTTTGGAAGATTGTTTTATTGCAAAAACAGAGCCCTGAACAACATCTTCGATGTCCGCATCTACATCTTCATCTACATCTTCATCATCGTCTAAATCTTCATCTTCATCTACATCGGCATCTTAATCTGCATCTTCACCTTCATCTTCAACTTCATCTTCATCTACATCTTCATCTACATCTTCGTCTACATCTTCATCTTCATCTACATCTTCATCTACATCTAAATCTTCATCTACATCTTCATCAAAATCTATGTCTACGTCTTCACCTACATCTAACTCTAAAACATAAAAAAACCCGGGGCTCCATCCCCAAACGATGGCAGCCCCTGGGCTCCATCCCCAAACGATGGAGCCCTGAACAGTCAATGGCAGCCCGCTCCTAGCTTGTGGCTCCAGCTCTGCCCGCGGGAGCCTTGCCCTTGCTGCCGTCTCTGGCCAGAGGGTTCAGCCTTCTCCTCCTGCGGCGCTGCCGGACGTCGACCTTGCCCGGCTGCCCCAGCTGCATGGTGTTGTGCTGGGGGCTGCTGCCACTGCTGCCCGCAGAGCCCATGGGCACGGGGACACTGCTGGCATGGCCCTGGCTGGTCCTGGCCCTCAGGGAGCCACTCAGACCCGTGCTGCTGGCCGGGGTCACCACAGGGCCCCCGATGGCTGGGACAGCAGCAGAGGGTCTGGCGCGGATGTTGTTGGGTAGCGTGGTGCTACCCACTGGGCCAGTGTCCTCCTCCATGGGCACATCCGTGGCCAGGCTGATGTCAAGGCCTGCAGGATGGTCGTCTTCCATGGGCACATCAGTGGCCAGGGAGATGTCCAGGCCTGGAGCGGTGTCCTCCTCCATGGGGACATCTGTGGCCAGGCTGATGTCCCCACTCGGGCAGGTGTCGACGTCCATGGGGACGCTGGTGTCTGCGGGGCTGCCACTGGCCAGGGCTGCCCCCGAGGGCTTGGCTGCGCCGGGCAGGCTGTGGCCATTGGAGCCGGAGTGTGTGCCTGCGGTCACACCTGCACAGGGGACACGGAGAGGTGCGGGCTCAGGGCCGGAGGAGGCTCCTGGGGCAGGAAGGACAGGGAATGGCCCCACAGTTCTTCCCGGGGCTGCCGGGCTCAGGCTCAGGGTCAGGCCCTACCTGTGCTGCCGGAGGGCTTGGGGGAGATGAGGAGCTGCAGGAGCTGGGCCATGCGGGAGCTCGCAGGGCCACATCGGCGCCACAGAGCTGACATGGCCATGGTCACGCTGACGCTGGCTGGACAGCTCTGTTGACTGGACGCAGCTCTGGCCGCGGCTCTTGGAGCGTCTCCAGGGAGGAATGTTGGGGCTCCCATTGTTGTGTCACACAGCCACCAGTGCTGGGGTTCCCTTTGTGCTGCCCCACCCACCACAGCTCTGCCCCCCAGCTCTTGCTGGGGAGAGAAAGGGTGACCCAGAGTTGCAATTACAGAATCTCCTGAGCTGGAAGGGACTCACCCCGATTATTGATCCATCCCCTGACCCTGCACAGACACCACAACAATCCCACCCTGTGCATCCCTGAGAGCGTTGTCCAAACATTTTGGGAGCTCTGGCAGCCGTGAGGCCATGCCCATTCCCTGGGGAGCCTGGGCAGTGCCCCATCACCCTGTGGGGGAAGACCCTCTTCCTAAAATCCAACCTAAACCTGCCCTGACCCAGCTGAAAGGGTTGATGAAAGAGGCAGCAGGGCCATCGTGGATTTTGGAAGCCCAAACCAACACACCTCCCCAGGCAGAAATGGGAGGTCACTTCCACCTGTCATTTCATTGCAGATCTCACTATTTTAAAGAGAATCCTGGGACCTTCTCCCAGGAGCTCTCAGGTCACTCCTTCCTTGTATGAGAAAAGCAACTTTCATTTTTGAAGGAGCCTTTTATCTCCTGCCCTGGCAGAGATACTGCAGGGCTCTGTCCCCATGGAGGGCTGGCTTGGAACGACATGATCTTCGAAGTCCCTTGCAATCCAAACTGCCCTAGGATTCTAGAAGCCTTGAAAATTACGGAGCATTTGCAAAAAGCAGGAGGTGAATAAAAACATTTGAGATTCACACTCTAACTGCCCTCTGGCCTGGCTCCCACACCAAAGGGCTGCTTCCCCTGGGGAAGGCCTGCGGGTGTCCCCCTCCTGCACTGCTGGCAGTCCCTCCTGCCTGGGGATCCCTTGGTGTCCTTTGGGCTTTGCTGACTCTGATTTGGGGCTCGGCGAGGCTTTTGCATCCTGGGGCCCCCTGCACTCCCTCCCCATTCCATGCAGCCAGAGACACGTTTTGGAAGATTGTTTTATTGCAAAAACAGAGCCCTGAACAACATCTTCGATGTCCGCATCTACATCTTCATCTACATCTTCATCATCGTCTAAATCTTCATCTTCATCTACATCGGCATCTTAATCTGCATCTTCACCTTCATCTTCAACTTCATCTTCATCTACATCTTCATCTACATCTTCGTCTACATCTTCATCTTCATCTACATCTTCATCTACATCTAAATCTTCATCTACATCTTCATCAAAATCTATGTCTACGTCTTCACCTACATCTAACTCTAAAACATAAAAAAACCCCGGGGCTCCATCCCCAAACGATGGCAGCCCCTGGGCTCCATCCCCAAACGATGGAGCCCTGAACAGTCAATGGCAGCCCGCTCCTAGCTTGTGGCTCCAGCTCTGCCCGCGGGAGCCTTGCCCTTGCTGCCGTCTCTGGCCAGAGGGTTCAGCCTTCTCCTCCTGCGGCGCTGCCGGACGTCGACCTTGCCCGGCTGCCCCAGCTGCATGGTGTTGTGCTGGGGGCTGCTGCCACTGCTGCCCGCAGAGCCCATGGGCACGGGGACACTGCTGGCATGGCCCTGGCTGGTCCTGGCCCTCAGGGAGCCACTCAGACCCGTGCTGCTGGCCGGGGTCACCACAGGGCCCCCGATGGCTGGGACAGCAGCAGAGGGTCTGGCGCGGATGTTGTTGGGTAGCGTGGTGCTACCCACTGGGCCAGTGTCCTCCTCCATGGGCACATCCGTGGCCAGGCTGATGTCAAGGCCTGCAGGATGGTCGTCTTCCATGGGCACATCAGTGGCCAGGGAGATGTCCAGGCCTGGAGCGGTGTCCTCCTCCATGGGGACATCTGTGGCCAGGCTGATGTCCCCACTCGGGCAGGTGTCGACGTCCATGGGGACGCTGGTGTCTGCGGGGCTGCCACTGGCCAGGGCTGCCCCCGAGGGCTTGGCTGCGCCGGGCAGGCTGTGGCCATTGGAGCCGGAGTGTGTGCCTGCGGTCACACCTGCACAGGGGACACGGAGAGGTGCGGGCTCAGGGCCGGAGGAGGCTCCTGGGGCAGGAAGGACAGGGAATGGCCCCACAGTTCTTCCCGGGGCTGCCGGGCTCAGGCTCAGGGTCAGGCCCTACCTGTGCTGCCGGAGGGCTTGGGGGAGATGAGGAGCTGCAGGAGCTGGGCCATGCGGGAGCTCGCAGGGCCACATCGGCGCCACAGAGCTGACATGGCCATGGTCACGCTGACGCTGGCTGGACAGCTCTGTTGACTGGACGCAGCTCTGGCCGCGGCTCTTGGAGCGTCTCCAGGGAGGAATGTTGGGGCTCCCATTGTTGTGTCACACAGCCACCAGTGCTGGGGTTCCCTTTGTGCTGCCCCACCCACCACAGCTCTGCCCCCCAGCTCTTGCTGGGGAGAGAAAGGGTGACCCAGAGTTGCAATTACAGAATCTCCTGAGCTGGAAGGGACTCACCCCGATTATTGATCCATCCCCTGACCCTGCACAGACACCACAACAATCCCACCCTGTGCATCCCTGAGAGCGTTGTCCAAACATTTTGGGAGCTCTGGCAGCCGTGAGGCCATGCCCATTCCCTGGGGAGCCTGGGCAGTGCCCCATCACCCTGTGGGGGAAGACCCTCTTCCTAAAATCCAACCTAAACCTGCCCTGACCCAGCTGAAAGGGTTGATGAAAGAGGCAGCAGGGCCATCGTGGATTTTGGAAGCCCAAACCAACACACCTCCCCAGGCAGAAATGGGAGGTCACTTCCACCTGTGATTTCATTGCAGATCTCACTATTTTAAAGAGAATCCTGGGACCTTCTCCCAGGAGCTCTCAGGTCACTCCTTCCTTGTATGAGAAAAGCAACTTTCATTTTTGAAGGAGCCTTTTATCTCCTGCCCTGGCAGAGATACTGCAGGGCTCTGTCCCCATGGAGGGCTGGCTTGGAACGACATGATCTTCAAAGTCCCTTGCAATCCAAACTGCCCTAGGATTCTAGAAGCCTTGAAAATTACGGAGCATTTGCAAAAAGCAGGAGGTGAATAAAAACATTTGAGATTCACACTCTAACTGCCCTCTGGCCTGGCTCCCACACCAAAGGGCTGCTTCCCCTGGGGAAGGCCTGCGGGTGTCCCCCTCCTGCACTGCTGGCAGTCCCTCCTGCCTGGGGATCCCTTGGTGTCCTTTGGGCTTTGCTGACTCTGATTTGGGGCTCGGCGAGGCTTTTGCATCCTGGGGCCCCCTGCACTCCCTCCCCATTCCATGCAGCCAGAGACACGTTTTGGAAGATTGTTTTATTGCAAAAACAGAGCCCTGAACAACATCTTCGATGTCCGCATCTACATCTTCATCTACATCTTCATCATCGTCTAAATCTTCATCTTCATCTACATCGGCATCTTAATCTGCATCTTCACCTTCATCTTCAACTTCATCTTCATCTACATCTTCATCTACATCTTCGTCTACATCTTCATCTTCATCTACATCTTCATCTACATCTAAATCTTCATCTACATCTTCATCAAAATCTATGTCTACGTCTTCACCTACATCTAACTCTAAAACATAAAAAAACCCGGGGCTCCATCCCCAAACGATGGCAGCCCCTGGGCTCCATCCCCAAACGATGGAGCCCTGAACAGTCAATGGCAGCCCGCTCCTAGCTTGTGGCTCCAGCTCTGCCCGCGGGAGCCTTGCCCTTGCTGCCGTCTCTGGCCAGAGGGTTCAGCCTTCTCCTCCTGCGGCGCTGCCGGACGTCGACCTTGCCCGGCTGCCCCAGCTGCATGGTGTTGTGCTGGGGGCTGCTGCCACTGCTGCCCGCAGAGCCCATGGGCACGGGGACACTGCTGGCATGGCCCTGGCTGGTCCTGGCCCTCAGGGAGCCACTCAGACCCGTGCTGCTGGCCGGGGTCACCACAGGGCCCCCGATGGCTGGGACAGCAGCAGAGGGTCTGGCGCGGATGTTTTTGGGTAGCGTGGTGCTACCCACTGGGCCAGTGTCCTCCTCCATGGGCACATCCGTGGCCAGGCTGATGTCAAGGCCTGCAGGATGGTCGTCTTCCATGGGCACATCAGTGGCCAGGGAGATGTCCAGGCCTGGAGCGGTGTCCTCCTCCATGGGGACATCTGTGGCCAGGCTGATGTCCCCACTCGGGCAGGTGTCGACGTCCATGGGGACGCTGGTGTCTGCGGGGCTGCCACTGGCCAGGGCTGCCCCCGAGGGCTTGGCTGCGCCGGGCAGGCTGTGGCCATTGGAGCCGGAGTGTGTGCCTGCGGTCACACCTGCACAGGGGACACGGAGAGGTGCGGGCTCAGGGCCGGAGGAGGCTCCTGGGGCAGGAAGGACAGGGAATGGCCCCACAGTTCTTCCCGGGGCTGCCGGGCTCAGGCTCAGGGTCAGGCCCTACCTGTGCTGCCGGAGGGCTTGGGGGAGATGAGGAGCTGCAGGAGCTGGGCCATGCGGGAGCTCGCAGGGCCACATCGGCGCCACAGAGCTGACATGGCCATGGTCACGCTGACGCTGGCTGGACAGCTCTGTTGACTGGACGCAGCTCTGGCCGCGGCTCTTGGAGCGTCTCCAGGGAGGAATGTTGGGGCTCCCATTGTTGTGTCACACAGCCACCAGTGCTGGGGTTCCCTTTGTGCTGCCCCACCCACCACAGCTCTGCCCCCCAGCTCTTGCTGGGGAGAGAAAGGGTGACCCAGAGTTGCAATTACAGAATCTCCTGAGCTGGAAGGGACTCACCCCGATTATTGATCCATCCCCTGACCCTGCACAGACACCACAACAATCCCACCCTGTGCATCCCTGAGAGCGTTGTCCAAACATTTTGGGAGCTCTGGCAGCCGTGAGGCCATGCCCATTCCCTGGGGAGCCTGGGCAGTGCCCCATCACCCTGTGGGGGAAGACCCTCTTCCTAAAATCCAACCTAAACCTGCCCTGACCCAGCTGAAAGGGTTGATGAAAGAGGCAGCAGGGCCATCGTGGATTTTGGAAGCCCAAACCAACACACCTCCCCAGGCAGAAATGGGAGGTCACTTCCACCTGTGATTTCATTGCAGATCTCACTATTTTAAAGAGAATCCTGGGACCTTCTCCCAGGAGCTCTCAGGTCACTCCTTCCTTGTATGAGAAAAGCAACTTTCATTTTTGAAGGAGCCTTTTATCTCCTGCCCTGGCAGAGATACTGCAGGGCTCTGTCCCCATGGAGGGCTGGCTTGGAACGACATGATCTTCAAAGTCCCTTGCAATCCAAACTGCCCTAGGATTCTAGAAGCCTTGAAAATTACGGAGCATTTGCAAAAAGCAGGAGGTGAATAAAAACATTTGAGATTCACACTCTAACTGCCCTCTGGCCTGGCTCCCACACCAAAGGGCTGCTTCCCCTGGGGAAGGCCTGCGGGTGTCCCCCTCCTGCACTGCTGGCAGTCCCTCCTGCCTGGGGATCCCTTGGTGTCCTTTGGGCTTTGCTGACTCTGATTTGGGGCTCGGCGAGGCTTTTGCATCCTGGGGCCCCCTGCACTCCCTCCCCATTCCATGCAGCCAGAGACACGTTTTGGAAGATTGTTTTATTGCAAAAACAGAGCCCTGAACAACATCTTCGATGTCCGCATCTACATCTTCATCTACATCTTCATCATCGTCTAAATCTTCATCTTCATCTACATCGGCATCTTAATCTGCATCTTCACCTTCATCTTCAACTTCATCTTCATCTACATCTTCATCTACATCTTCGTCTACATCTTCATCTTCATCTACATCTTCATCTACATCTAAATCTTCATCTACATCTTCATCAAAATCTATGTCTACGTCTTCACCTACATCTAACTCTAAAACATAAAAAAACCCCGGGGCTCCATCCCCAAACGATGGCAGCCCCTGGGCTCCATCCCCAAACGATGGAGCCCTGAACAGTCAATGGCAGCCCGCTCCTAGCTTGTGGCTCCAGCTCTGCCCGCGGGAGCCTTGCCCTTGCTGCCGTCTCTGGCCAGAGGGTTCAGCCTTCTCCTCCTGCGGCGCTGCCGGACGTCGACCTTGCCCGGCTGCCCCAGCTGCATGGTGTTGTGCTGGGGGCTGCTGCCACTGCTGCCCGCAGAGCCCATGGGCACGGGGACACTGCTGGCATGGCCCTGGCTGGTCCTGGCCCTCAGGGAGCCACTCAGACCCGTGCTGCTGGCCGGGGTCACCACAGGGCCCCCGATGGCTGGGACAGCAGCAGAGGGTCTGGCGCGGATGTTGTTGGGTAGCGTGGTGCTACCCACTGGGCCAGTGTCCTCCTCCATGGGCACATCCGTGGCCAGGCTGATGTCAAGGCCTGCAGGATGGTCGTCTTCCATGGGCACATCAGTGGCCAGGGAGATGTCCAGGCCTGGAGCGGTGTCCTCCTCCATGGGGACATCTGTGGCCAGGCTGATGTCCCCACTCGGGCAGGTGTCGACGTCCATGGGGACGCTGGTGTCTGCGGGGCTGCCACTGGCCAGGGCTGCCCCCGAGGGCTTGGCTGCGCCGGGCAGGCTGTGGCCATTGGAGCCGGAGTGTGTGCCTGCGGTCACACCTGCACAGGGGACACGGAGAGGTGCGGGCTCAGGGCCGGAGGAGGCTCCTGGGGCAGGAAGGACAGGGAATGGCCCCACAGTTCTTCCCGGGGCTGCCGGGCTCAGGCTCAGGGTCAGGCCCTACCTGTGCTGCCGGAGGGCTTGGGGGAGATGAGGAGCTGCAGGAGCTGGGCCATGCGGGAGCTCGCAGGGCCACATCGGCGCCACAGAGCTGACATGGCCATGGTCACGCTGACGCTGGCTGGACAGCTCTGTTGACTGGACGCAGCTCTGGCCGCGGCTCTTGGAGCGTCTCCAGGGAGGAATGTTGGGGCTCCCATTGTTGTGTCACACAGCCACCAGTGCTGGGGTTCCCTTTGTGCTGCCCCACCCACCACAGCTCTGCCCCCCAGCTCTTGCTGGGGAGAGAAAGGGTGACCCAGAGTTGCAATTACAGAATCTCCTGAGCTGGAAGGGACTCACCCCGATTATTGATCCATCCCCTGACCCTGCACAGACACCACAACAATCCCACCCTGTGCATCCCTGAGAGCGTTGTCCAAACATTTTGGGAGCTCTGGCAGCCGTGAGGCCATGCCCATTCCCTGGGGAGCCTGGGCAGTGCCCCATCACCCTGTGGGGGAAGACCCTCTTCCTAAAATCCAACCTAAACCTGCCCTGACCCAGCTGAAAGGGTTGATGAAAGAGGCAGCAGGGCCATCGTGGATTTTGGAAGCCCAAACCAACACACCTCCCCAGGCAGAAATGGGAGGTCACTTCCACCTGTGATTTCATTGCAGATCTCACTATTTTAAAGAGAATCCTGGGACCTTCTCCCAGGAGCTCTCAGGTCACTCCTTCCTTGTATGAGAAAAGCAACTTTCATTTTGAAGGAGCCTTTTATCTCCTGCCCTGGCAGAGATACTGCAGGGCTCTGTCCCCATGGAGGGCTGGCTTGGAACGACATGATCTTCAAAGTCCCTTGCAATCCAAACTGCCCTAGGATTCTAGAAGCCTTGAAAATTACGGAGCATTTGCAAAAAGCAGGAGGTGAATAAAAACATTTGAGATTCACACTCTAACTGCCCTCTGGCCTGGCTCCCACACCAAAGGGCTGCTTCCCCTGGGGAAGGCCTGCGGGTGTCCCCCTCCTGCACTGCTGGCAGTCCCTCCTGCCTGGGGATCCCTTGGTGTCCTTTGGGCTTTGCTGACTCTGATTTGGGGCTCGGCGAGGCTTTTGCATCCTGGGGCCCCCTGCACTCCCTCCCCATTCCATGCAGCCAGAGACACGTTTTGGAAGATTGTTTTATTGCAAAAACAGAGCCCTGAACAACATCTTCGATGTCCGCATCTACATCTTCATCTACATCTTCATCATCGTCTAAATCTTCATCTTCATCTACATCGGCATCTTAATCTGCATCTTCACCTTCATCTTCAACTTCATCTTCATCTACATCTTCATCTACATCTTCGTCTACATCTTCATCTTCATCTACATCTTCATCTACATCTAAATCTTCATCTACATCTTCATCAAAATCTATGTCTACGTCTTCACCTACATCTAACTCTAAAACATAAAAAAACCCCGGGGCTCCATCCCCAAACAATGGCAGCCCCTGGGCTCCATCCCCAAACGATGGAGCCCTGAACAGTCAATGGCAGCCCGCTCCTAGCTTGTGGCTCCAGCTCTGCCCGCGGGAGCCTTGCCCTTGCTGCCGTCTCTGGCCAGAGGGTTCAGCCTTCTCCTCCTGCGGCGCTGCCGGACGTCGACCTTGCCCGGCTGCCCCAGCTGCATGGTGTTGTGCTGGGGGCTGCTGCCACTGCTGCCCGCAGAGCCCATGGGCACGGGGACACTGCTGGCATGGCCCTGGCTGGTCCTGGCCCTCAGGGAGCCACTCAGACCCGTGCTGCTGGCCGGGGTCACCACAGGGCCCCCGATGGCTGGGACAGCAGCAGAGGGTCTGGCGCGGATGTTGTTGGGTAGCGTGGTGCTACCCACTGGGCCAGTGTCCTCCTCCATGGGCACATCCGTGGCCAGGCTGATGTCAAGGCCTGCAGGATGGTCGTCTTCCATGGGCACATCAGTGGCCAGGGAGATGTCCAGGCCTGGAGCGGTGTCCTCCTCCATGGGGACATCTGTGGCCAGGCTGATGTCCCCACTCGGGCAGGTGTCGACGTCCATGGGGACGCTGGTGTCTGCGGGGCTGCCACTGGCCAGGG
Organism: Acanthornis magna; assembly: GCA_036785705.1. Taxonomy (NCBI): domain Eukaryota; kingdom Metazoa; phylum Chordata; class Aves; order Passeriformes; family Acanthizidae; genus Acanthornis; species Acanthornis magna. Next base: position 39,250 of record JAWUZG010001119.1, read on the forward strand.
CTGCCCCCGAGGGCTTGGCTGCGCCGGGCAGGCTGTGGCCATTGGAGCCGGAGTGTGTGCCTGCGGTCACACCTGCACAGGGGACACGGAGAGGTGCGGGCTCAGGGCCGGAGGAGGCTCCTGGGGCAGGAAGGACAGGGAATGGCCCCACAGTTCTTCCCGGGGCTGCCGGGCTCAGGCTCAGGGTCAGGCCCTACCTGTGCTGCCGGAGGGCTTGGGGGAGATGAGGAGCTGCAGGAGCTGGGCCATGCGGGAGCTCGCAGGGCCACATCGGCGCCACAGAGCTGACATGGCCATGGTCACGCTGACGCTGGCTGGACAGCTCTGTTGACTGGACGCAGCTCTGGCCGCGGCTCTTGGAGCGTCTCCAGGGAGGAATGTTGGGGCTCCCATTGTTGTGTCACACAGCCACCAGTGCTGGGGTTCCCTTTGTGCTGCCCCACCCACCACAGCTCTGCCCCCCAGCTCTTGCTGGGGAGAGAAAGGGTGACCCAGAGTTGCAATTACAGAATCTCCTGAGCTGGAAGGGACTCACCCCGATTATTGATCCATCCCCTGACCCTGCACAGACACCACAACAATCCCACCCTGTGCATCCCTGAGAGCGTTGTCCAAACATTTTGGGAGCTCTGGCAGCCGTGAGGCCATGCCCATTCCCTGGGGAGCCTGGGCAGTGCCCCATCACCCTGTGGGGGAAGACCCTCTTCCTAAAATCCAACCTAAACCTGCCCTGACCCAGCTGAAAGGGTTGATGAAAGAGGCAGCAGGGCCATCGTGGATTTTGGAAGCCCAAACCAACACACCTCCCCAGGCAGAAATGGGAGGTCACTTCCACCTGTGATTTCATTGCAGATCTCACTATTTTAAAGAGAATCCTGGGACCTTCTCCCAGGAGCTCTCAGGTCACTCCTTCCTTGTATGAGAAAAGCAACTTTCATTTTTGAAGGAGCCTTTTATCTCCTGCCCTGGCAGAGATACTGCAGGGCTCTGTCCCCATGGAGGGCTGGCTTGGAACGACATGATCTTCAAAGTCCCTTGCAATCCAAACTGCCCTAGGATTCTAGAAGCCTTGAAAATTACGGAGCATTTGCAAAAAGCAGGAGGTGAATAAAAACATTTGAGATTCACACTCTAACTGCCCTCTGGCCTGGCTCCCACACCAAAGGGCTGCTTCCCCTGGGGAAGGCCTGCGGGTGTCCCCCTCCTGCACTGCTGGCAGTCCCTCCTGCCTGGGGATCCCTTGGTGTCCTTTGGGCTTTGCTGACTCTGATTTGGGGCTCGGCGAGGCTTTTGCATCCTGGGGCCCCCTGCACTCCCTCCCCATTCCATGCAGCCAGAGACACGTTTTGGAAGATTGTTTTATTGCAAAAACAGAGCCCTGAACAACATCTTCGATGTCCGCATCTACATCTTCATCTACATCTTCATCATCGTCTAAATCTTCATCTTCATCTACATCGGCATCTTAATCTGCATCTTCACCTTCATCTTCAACTTCATCTTCATCTACATCTTCATCTACATCTTCGTCTACATCTTCATCTTCATCTACATCTTCATCTACATCTAAATCTTCATCTACATCTTCATCAAAATCTATGTCTACGTCTTCACCTACATCTAACTCTAAAACATAAAAAAACCCCGGGGCTCCATCCCCAAACGATGGCAGCCCCTGGGCTCCATCCCCAAACGATGGAGCCCTGAACAGTCAATGGCAGCCCGCTCCTAGCTTGTGGCTCCAGCTCTGCCCGCGGGAGCCTTGCCCTTGCTGCCGTCTCTGGCCAGAGGGTTCAGCCTTCTCCTCCTGCGGCGCTGCCGGACGTCGACCTTGCCCGGCTGCCCCAGCTGCATGGTGTTGTGCTGGGGGCTGCTGCCACTGCTGCCCGCAGAGCCCATGGGCACGGGGACACTGCTGGCATGGCCCTGGCTGGTCCTGGCCCTCAGGGAGCCACTCAGACCCGTGCTGCTGGCCGGGGTCACCACAGGGCCCCCGATGGCTGGGACAGCAGCAGAGGGTCTGGCGTGGATGTTGTTGGGTAGCGTGGTGCTACCCACTGGGCCAGTGTCCTCCTCCATGGGCACATCCGTGGCCAGGCTGATGTCAAGGCCTGCAGGATGGTCGTCTTCCATGGGCACATCAGTGGCCAGGGAGATGTCCAGGCCTGGAGCGGTGTCCTCCTCCATGGGGACATCTGTGGCCAGGCTGATGTCCCCACTCGGGCAGGTGTCGACGTCCATGGGGACGCTGGTGTCTGCGGGGCTGCCACTGGCCAGGGCTGCCCCCCGAGGGCTTGGCTGCGCCGGGCAGGCTGTGGCCATTGGAGCCGGAGTGTGTGCCTGCGGTCACACCTGCACAGGGGACACGGAGAGGTGCGGGCTCTGGGCCGGAGGAGGCTCCTGGGGCAGGAAGGACAGGGAATGGCCCCACAGTTCTTCCCGGGGCTGCCGGGCTCAGGCTCAGGGTCAGGCCCTACCTGTGCTGCCGGAGGGCTTGGGGGAGATGAGGAGCTGCAGGAGCTGGGCCATGCGGGAGCTCGCAGGGCCACATCGGCGCCACAGAGCTGACATGGCCATGGTCACGCTGACGCTGGCTGGACAGCTCTGTTGACTGGACGCAGCTCTGGCCGCGGCTCTTGGAGCGTCTCCAGGGAGGAATGTTGGGGCTCCCATTGTTGTGTCACACAGCCACCAGTGCTGGGGTTCCCTTTGTGCTGCCCCACCCACCACAGCTCTGCCCCCCAGCTCTTGCTGGGGAGAGAAAGGGTGACCCAGAGTTGCAATTACAGAATCTCCTGAGCTGGAAGGGACTCACCCCGATTATTGATCCATCCCCTGACCCTGCACAGACACCACAACAATCCCACCCTGTGCATCCCTGAGAGCGTTGTCCAAACATTTTGGGAGCTCTGGCAGCCGTGAGGCCATGCCCATTCCCTGGGGAGCCTGGGCAGTGCCCCATCACCCTGTGGGGGAAGACCCTCTTCCTAAAATCCAACCTAAACCTGCCCTGACCCAGCTGAAAGGGTTGATGAAAGAGGCAGCAGGGCCATCGTGGATTTTGGAAGCCCAAACCAACACACCTCCCCAGGCAGAAATGGGAGGTCACTTCCACCTGTGATTTCATTGCAGATCTCACTATTTTAAAGAGAATCCTGGGACCTTCTCCCAGGAGCTCTCAGGTCACTCCTTCCTTGTATGAGAAAAGCAACTTTCATTTTGAAGGAGCCTTTTATCTCCTGCCCTGGCAGAGATACTGCAGGGCTCTGTCCCCATGGAGGGCTGGCTTGGAACGACATGATCTTCAAAGTCCCTTGCAATCCAAACTGCCCTAGGATTCTAGAAGCCTTGAAAATTACGGAGCATTTGCAAAAAGCAGGAGGTGAATAAAAACATTTGAGATTCACACTCTAACTGCCCTCTGGCCTGGCTCCCACACCAAAGGGCTGCTTCCCCTGGGGAAGGCCTGCGGGTGTCCCCCTCCTGCACTGCTGGCAGTCCCTCCTGCCTGGGGATCCCTTGGTGTCCTTTGGGCTTTGCTGACTCTGATTTGGGGCTCGGCGAGGCTTTTGCATCCTGGGGCCCCCTGCACTCCCTCCCCATTCCATGCAGCCAGAGACACGTTTTGGAAGATTGTTTTATTGCAAAAACAGAGCCCTGAACAACATCTTCGATGTCCACATCTACATCTTCATCTACATCTTCATCTTCGTCTAAATCTTCATCTTCATCTACATCGGCATCTTAATCTGCATCTTCACCTTCATCTTCAACTTCATCTTCATCTACATCTTCATCTACATCTTCGTCTACATCTTCATCTTCATCTACATCTTCATCTACATCTAAATCTTCATCTACATCTTCATCAAAATCTATGTCTACGTCTTCACCTACATCTAACTCTAAAACATAAAAAAAAACCCGGGGCTCCATCCCCAAACGATGGCAGCCCCTGGGCTCCATCCCCAAACGATGGAGCCCTGAACAGTCAATGGCAGCCCGCTCCTAGCTTGTGGCTCCAGCTCTGCCCGCGGGAGCCTTGCCCTTGCTGCCGTCTCTGGCCAGAGGGTTCAGCCTTCTCCTCCTGCGGCGCTGCCGGACGTCGACCTTGCCCGGCTGCCCCCAGCTGCATGGTGTTGTGCTGGGGGCTGCTGCCACTGCTGCCCGCAGAGCCCATGGGCACGGGGACACTGCTGGCATGGCCCTGGCTGGTCCTGGCCCTCAGGGAGCCACTCAGACCCGTGCTGCTGGCCGGGGTCACCACAGGGCCCCCGATGGCTGGGACAGCAGCAGAGGGTCTGGCGCGGATGTTGTTGGGTAGCGTGGTGCTACCCACTGGGCCAGTGTCCTCCTCCATGGGCACATCCGTGGCCAGGCTGATGTCAAGGCCTGCAGGATGGTCGTCTTCCATGGGCACATCAGTGGCCAGGGAGATGTCCAGGCCTGGAGCGGTGTCCTCCTCCATGGGGACATCTGTGGCCAGGCTGATGTCCCCACTCGGGCAGGTGTCGACGTCCATGGGGACGCTGGTGTCTGCGGGGCTGCCACTGGCCAGGGCTGCCCCCGAGGGCTTGGCTGCGCCGGGCAGGCTGTGGCCATTGGAGCCGGAGTGTGTGCCTGCGGTCACACCTGCACAGGGGACACGGAGAGGTGCGGGCTCAGGGCCGGAGGAGGCTCCTGGGGCAGGAAGGACAGGGAATGGCCCCACAGTTCTTCCCGGGGCTGCCGGGCTCAGGCTCAGGGTCAGGCCCTACCTGTGCTGCCGGAGGGCTTGGGGGAGATGAGGAGCTGCAGGAGCTGGGCCATGCGGGAGCTCGCAGGGCCACATCGGCGCCACAGAGCTGACATGGCCATGGTCACGCTGACGCTGGCTGGACAGCTCTGTTGACTGGACGCAGCTCTGGCCGCGGCTCTTGGAGCGTCTCCAGGGAGGAATGTTGGGGCTCCCATTGTTGTGTCACACAGCCACCAGTGCTGGGGTTCCCTTTGTGCTGCCCCACCCACCACAGCTCTGCCCCCCAGCTCTTGCTGGGGAGAGAAAGGGTGACCCAGAGTTGCAATTACAGAATCTCCTGAGCTGGAAGGGACTCACCCCGATTATTGATCCATCCCCTGACCCTGCACAGACACCACAACAATCCCACCCTGTGCATCCCTGAGAGCGTTGTCCAAACATTTTGGGAGCTCTGGCAGCCGTGAGGCCATGCCCATTCCCTGGGGAGCCTGGGCAGTGCCCCATCACCCTGTGGGGGAAGACCCTCTTCCTAAAATCCAACCTAAACCTGCCCTGACCCAGCTGAAAGGGTTGATGAAAGAGGCAGCAGGGCCATCGTGGATTTGGAAGCCCAAACCAACACACCTCCCCAGGCAGAAATGGGAGGTCACTTCCACCTGTCATTTCATTGCAGATCTCACTATTTTAAAGAGAATCCTGGGACCTTCTCCCAGGAGCTCTCAGGTCACTCCTTCCTTGTATGAGAAAAGCAACTTTCATTTTTGAAGGAGCCTTTTATCTCCTGCCCTGGCAGAGATACTGCAGGGCTCTGTCCCCATGGAGGGCTGGCTTGGAACGACATGATCTTCGAAGTCCCTTGCAATCCAAACTGCCCTAGGATTCTAGAAGCCTTGAAAATTACGGAGCATTTGCAAAAAGCAGGAGGTGAATAAAAACATTTGAGATTCACACTCTAACTGCCCTCTGGCCTGGCTCCCACACCAAAGGGCTGCTTCCCCTGGGGAAGGCCTGCGGGTGTCCCCCTCCTGCACTGCTGGCAGTCCCTCCTGCCTGGGGATCCCTTGGTGTCCTTTGGGCTTTGCTGACTCTGATTTGGGGCTCGGCGAGGCTTTTGCATCCTGGGGCCCCCTGCACTCCCTCCCCATTCCATGCAGCCAGAGACACGTTTTGGAAGATTGTTTTATTGCAAAAACAGAGCCCTGAACAACATCTTCGATGTCCGCATCTACATCTTCATCTACATCTTCATCATCGTCTAAATCTTCATCTTCATCTACATCGGCATCTTAATCTGCATCTTCACCTTCATCTTCAACTTCATCTTCATCTACATCTTCATCTACATCTTCGTCTACATCTTCATCTTCATCTACATCTTCATCTACATCTAAAATCTTCATCTACATCTTCATCAAAATCTATGTCTACGTCTTCACCTACATCTAACTCTAAAACATAAAAAAACCCCGGGGCTCCATCCCCAAACGATGGCAGCCCCTGGGCTCCATCCCCAAACGATGGAGCCCTGAACAGTCAATGGCAGCCCGCTCCTAGCTTGTGGCTCCAGCTCTGCCCGCGGGAGCCTTGCCCTTGCTGCCGTCTCTGGCCAGAGGGTTCAGCCTTCTCCTCCTGCGGCGCTGCCGGACGTCGACCTTGCCCGGCTGCCCCAGCTGCATGGTGTTGTGCTGGGGGCTGCTGCCACTGCTGCCCGCAGAGCCCATGGGCACGGGGACACTGCTGGCATGGCCCTGGCTGGTCCTGGCCCTCAGGGAGCCACTCAGACCGTGCTGCTGGCCGGGGTCACCACAGGGCCCCCGATGGCTGGGACAGCAGCAGAGGGTCTGGCGCGGATGTTGTTGGGTAGCGTGGTGCTACCCACTGGGCCAGTGTCCTCCTCCATGGGCACATCCGTGGCCAGGCTGATGTCAAGGCCTGCAGGATGGTCGTCTTCCATGGGCACATCAGTGGCCAGGGAGATGTCCAGGCCTGGAGCGGTGTCCTCCTCCATGGGGACATCTGTGGCCAGGCTGATGTCCCCACTCGGGCAGGTGTCGACGTCCATGGGGACGCTGGTGTCTGCGGGGCTGCCACTGGCCAGGGCTGCCCCCGAGGGCTTGGCTGCGCCGGGCAGGGCTGTGGCCATTGGAGCCGGAGTGTGTGCCTGCGGTCACACCTGCACAGGGGACACGGAGAGGTGCGGGCTCAGGGCCGGAGGAGGCTCCTGGGGCAGGAAGGACAGGGAATGGCCCCACAGTTCTTCCCGGGGCTGCCGGGCTCAGGCTCAGGGTCAGGCCCTACCTGTGCTGCCGGAGGGCTTGGGGGAGATGAGGAGCTGCAGGAGCTGGGCCATGCGGGAGCTCGCAGGGCCACATCGGCGCCACAGAGCTGACATGGCCATGGTCACGCTGACGCTGGCTGGACAGCTCTGTTGACTGGACGCAGCTCTGGCCGCGGCTCTTGGAGCGTCTCCAGGGAGGAATGTTGGGGCTCCCATTGTTGTGTCACACAGCCACCAGTGCTGGGGTTCCCTTTGTGCTGCCCCACCCACCACAGCTCTGCCCCCCAGCTCTTGCTGGGGAGAGAAAGGGTGACCCAGAGTTGCAATTACAGAATCTCCTGAGCTGGAAGGGACTCACCCCGATTATTGATCCATCCCTGACCCTGCACAGACACCACAACAATCCCACCCTGTGCATCCCTGAGAGCGTTGTCCAAACATTTTGGGAGCTCTGGCAGCCGTGAGGCCATGCCCATTCCCTGGGGAGCCTGGGCAGTGCCCCATCACCCTGTGGGGGAAGACCCTCTTCCTAAAATCCAACCTAAACCTGCCCTGACCCAGCTGAAAGGGTTGATGAAAGAGGCAGCAGGGCCATCGTGGATTTTGGAAGCCCAAACCAACACACCTCCCCAGGCAGAAATGGGAGGTCACTTCCACCTGTGATTTCATTGCAGATCTCACTATTTTAAAGAGAATCCTGGGACCTTCTCCCAGGAGCTCTCAGGTCACTCCTTCCTTGTATGAGAAAAGCAACTTTCATTTTTGAAGGAGCCTTTTATCTCCTGCCCTGGCAGAGATACTGCAGGGCTCTGTCCCCATGGAGGGCTGGCTTGGAACGACATGATCTTCAAAGTCCCTTGCAATCCAAACTGCCCTAGGATTCTAGAAGCCTTGAAAATTACGGAGCATTTGCAAAAAGCAGGAGGTGAATAAAAACATTTGAGATTCACACTCTAACTGCCCTCTGGCCTGGCTCCCACACCAAAGGGCTGCTTCCCCTGGGGAAGGCCTGCGGGTGTCCCCCTCCTGCACTGCTGGCAGTCCCTCCTGCCTGGGGATCCCTTGGTGTCCTTTGGGCTTTGCTGACTCTGATTTGGGGCTCGGCGAGGCTTTTGCATCCTGGGGCCCCCTGCACTCCCTCCCCATTCCATGCAGCCAGAGACACGTTTTGGAAGATTGTTTTATTGCAAAAACAGAGCCCTGAACAACATCTTCGATGTCCGCATCTACATCTTCATCTACATCTTCATCATCGTCTAAATCTTCATCTTCATCTACATCGGCATCTTAATCTGCATCTTCACCTTCATCTTCAACTTCATCTTCATCTACATCTTCATCTACATCTTCGTCTACATCTTCATCTTCATCTACATCTTCATCTACATCTAAATCTTCATCTACATCTTCATCAAAATCTATGTCTACGTCTTCACCTACATCTAACTCTAAAACATAAAAAAACCCCGGGGCTCCATCCCCAAACGATGGCAGCCCCTGGGCTCCATCCCCAAACGATGGAGCCCTGAACAGTCAATGGCAGCCCGCTCCTAGCTTGTGGCTCCAGCTCTGCCCGCGGGAGCCTTGCCCTTGCTGCCGTCTCTGGCCAGAGGGTTCAGCCTTCTCCTCCTGCGGCGCTGCCGGACGTCGACCTTGCCCGGCTGCCCCAGCTGCATGGTGTTGTGCTGGGGGCTGCTGCCACTGCTGCCCGCAGAGCCCATGGGCACGGGGACACTGCTGGCATGGCCCTGGCTGGTCCTGGCCCTCAGGGAGCCACTCAGACCCGTGCTGCTGGCCGGGGTCACCACAGGGCCCCCGATGGCTGGGGACAGCAGCAGAGGGTCTGGCGCGGATGTTGTTGGGTAGCGTGGTGCTACCCACTGGGCCAGTGTCCTCCTCCATGGGCACATCCGTGGCCAGGCTGATGTCAAGGCCTGCAGGATGGTCGTCTTCCATGGGCACATCAGTGGCCAGGGAGATGTCC
>JAWUZG010001120.1:0-46734 GCA_036785705.1 Acanthornis magna
AATTTTGGGGGTTAGGGATTGGAGTCCGAGGGATGGAAACGGCAGAGGGTGTGGTGGATGTGGAGGAAGACCCAGAGCCTGCTGGGAAATGGAAAAATGGGAATTTTGGGGTCAAAATTGGGGGGGTTGGGGTCAGAATTGGGGATTTGGGGTCAGAGGAGTGGTCAAGGTCAGCAGGGTCAGGGCTGGGCTTTGGGGTCAGCTTTGGGGTCAGCATTGAGGATTTGGGGTCAGCTTTGGGGTCAGCATTGAGGATTTGGGGTCAGCTTTGGGGTCAGCATTGAGGATTTGGGGTCAGCTTTGGGGTCAGCTTTGGGGTCAGCTTTGGGGCCAAGTTTGGGGTCAGAGTTGGAGATTTGGGGTCAGAGTTGGGGTCAGCATTGGGGATTTGGGGTCAGAGGAGTGGTCAAGGTCAGCAAGGTCAGCGTTGGGGATTTGGGGTCAGCTTTGGGGTCAGAATTGGGGTCAGCTTTGGGGTCAGCTTTGGGGTCAGCTTTGGGGCCAAGTTTGGGGTCAGAGTTGGAGATTTGGGGTCAGAGTTGGGGTCAGCATTGGGGATTTGGGGTCAGAGGAGTGGTCAAGGTCAGCAAGGTCAGCGTTGGGGATTTGGGGTCAGCTTTGGGGTCAGAATTGGGGTCAGCTTTGGGGCCAAGTTTGGGGTCAGAGTTGGAGATTTGGGGTCAGAGTTGGGGTCAGCTTTGGGGATTTGGGGTCAGAGGAGTGGTCAAGGTCAGCAGGGTCAGGATCAAGAGTTTTGGGTCATGTTTGGGGTCAGGGTTGGAGATTTGGGGTCAGCTTTGGGGTCAGCTTTGGGGTCAGAGTTGGGGTCAGCTTTGGGGTCAGCTTTGGGGTCAGAGTTGGGGTCAGCATTGAGGATTTGGGATCAGAGGAGCGGTCAAGGTCAGCAGGGTCAGGGCTGGGCTTTGGGGTCAGGTTTGGGGTCAGACTTGGGGTCAGCGTTGAGGATTTGGGGTCAGAGGGGTGGTCAAGGTCAGCAAGGTCAGGGTTGAGAATTTGGGGTCAGCTTTGGAGTCAGGTTTGGGGTCAGCATTGGGGATTTGGGGTCAGAGGAGTGGTCAAGGTCAGCAAGGTCAGGGTTGAGCATTTGGGGTCAGCTTTGGGATCAGAGTTGAGGATTTGGGGTCAGCTTTGGGGTCAGCTTTGGGGCCAAGTTTGGGGTCAGAGTTGGAGATTTGGGGTCAGAGTTGGGGTCAGCATTGAGTATTTGGGGCCAGAGGAGTGGGCAAGGTCAGGGTCAAGAGTTTTGGATCATGTTTGGGGTCAGGTTTGGGGTCAGCATTGAGGATTTGGGGTCAGAGGAGCAGTCAAGGTCAGCGAGGTCAGGGCTGGGCTTTGGGGTCAGGTTTGGGGTCAGACTTGGGGTCAGCGTTGAGGATTTGGGGTCAGAGGAGTGGTCAAGGTCAGGGTTGGGGTTTGGGGTCAGAGGAGTGGTCAAGGTCAGCAAGGTCAGGGTTGAGAATTTGGGGTCAAGTTTGGAGTCAGGTTTGGGGTCAGCATTGAGGATTTGGGGTCAGAGGAGCAGTCAAGGTCAGCAGGGTCAGGGTTGAGGGTTTGGGGTCAGAGCTGGGGTCAGGTTGGGGTGGCTCAAAGTGGAGTCAGGGTTAGGGTTTGGGGTCAGAGTTTAAATTTTTTGGTCAGCTTTGGGGTCAGCTTTGGGGTCAGCGTTGGGGATTTGGGGTCAGAGACGCAGTCAAGGTCAGGAGGGTCAGGGTTGTGGTTTGGGATCAGAGTTGGGGTCAGGTTTAGGGTCAGGGTTGGAGTGGCTCAAAGGGGGGTCAGGGTTGGGGCTTTGGGGTCAGAGGAGCGGTCAAGGTCAGCAGGGTCAGGGTTCAGGGTTTGGGGTCAGCTTTGGGGCCAAGTTTGGGGTCAGAGTTGGAGATTTGGGGTCAGAGGAGTGGTCAAGGTCAGCAGGGTCAGGGTTCAGGGTTTGGGGTCAGCTTTGGGGTCAGCACTGAGGATTTGGGGTCAGCTTTGGGGCCAAGTTTGGGGTCAGATTTGGAGATTTGGGGTTAGAGGAGTGGTCAAGGTCAGCAGGGTCAGGGTTGGGGTTTGGGGTCAGAATTGGAGTCAGGGTTGAGAATTTAGGGTCAGAGGAGTTGTCAAGGTCAGCGGGGTCAGGGCTGGGCTTTGGGGTCAGGTTTGGGGTCAGAGTTGGGGATTTGGGGTCAGAGGAGCGGTCAAGGTCAGCAGGGTCAAGGTTGGGGTTTGGGGTCAGAGGGGCAGTCAAGGTCAGCAGGGTCAGGCTTCAGGGTTTGGGGTCAGAATTGGGGTAAGCTTTGGGGTCAGTTGGGGATTTAGGGTCAGAGGAGCGCTCAAGGTCAGGGGGATCAGAGTTGAGGGTTTGGAGTCACGTTTGGGGTCAGAGTTGAGGATTTGGGGTCAGAGGAGTGGTCAAGGTCAGTGGAGTCAGGGTTGGGGTTTGGGATCAGAGTTGAGGGTTTGGGGTCAGGGTTAGGGATTTGGAATCAGAGGAGTGGTCAAGGTCACTAGGGTCAGGGTTGAGGATTTGGGCTCAGCTTTGGGATCAGCTTCGGGGTCAGCGTTGCGGATTTGGGGTCAGAGGGGCAGTCAAGGTCAGTGGGGTCAGGGTTGGGGATTTGGGGTCAGAGTTGGGGATCTGGGGTCAGAGGGGCAGTCAAGGTCAGAGAAGTCAGGGTTCAGGGTTTGGGGTCAGAGTTGGGGATTTGGGATCAGAAGAGCAGTCAAGGTCAGGGGGATCAAAGTTGGGGATTTGGGACCAGAGGGAAAGTCAAGGTCAGTGGAGTCAGGGTTGGGGTTTGGGTTCAGAGTTGAGGATTTGGGGTCAGAGGAGTGGCCAAGGTCAGCACGGTCAGTGTTGAGGATTTGGGATCAGGTTTGGGGTCAAGGTTGGGGTTTGGGATCAGAGGGGCAGTCAAGGTCAGCAGGGTCAGTGTTGAGGATTTGGGGTCAGCTTTGGGGTCAGAGTTGGGGATTTGGGGTCAGAGAGGCAGTCAAGGTCAGCAGGGTCAGGGCTGGGGTTTGGGACCAGAGTTGGGGTCAGGTTGGGGTCACCTTTGGGGTCAGAGTTGAGGATTTGGAGTCAGAGGAGTGATCAAGGTCAGCAGGATCAGGGCCAGGATTTGGGGTCAGAGTGGGGGTCAGGTTGGGGTGGCTCAAAGTGGAGTCAGGATTGGGGTTTGGAGTCAGAGTTGGGAGTTTGGGGTCAGAGGAGCAGTCAAGGTCAGGGTTGAGCATTTGGGGTCAGCTTTGGGGTCAGCTTTGGGGCCAGAGTTGAGGATTTGGGATCAGAGAAATGGTCAAGATCAGCACGGTCAGGGCTGAGGGTTTGGGGTCAGCTTTGGGGTCAGCGTTGAGCATTTGGGGTCAGAGGAACGGTCAAGGTCAGCAGGGTCAGGGTTGGGGTCAGCTTTGGGGTCAGCATTGAGCATTTGGGGTCAGAGGAACGGTCAAGGTCAGCAGGGTCAGGGTTGGGGTCAGCTTTGGGGTCAGGTTGGGTCCCCCCATGTCCCCTCGGTGTCCCCTCATGTCCTCCCCATGTCCATTTATGTCTCCCTGTGTCCCCGCTCTGTCCCCCCCATGTCCCCTCATGTCCCCCGGTGTCCCTGCGGTGTCCCGGGTCACTCACAAGAGGTCTCTCGGTGCAGTTTTCACGACGATCCGCAGCATCCGCCAGCCCCTGCACCCAGGCCCAGGTCCCCCCATGTCCCCCCCGTGTCCCCCGGTGTCCCCCCGTGTCCCCTCATGTCCCCCGGTCACTCACAAGAGGTCCCTCGGTGCCGTTTTCACGACGATCCGCAGCATCCGCCAGCCCCCGCACCCAGGCCCAGGTCCCCCCATGTCCCCCCGTGTCCCCCCATGTCCCCCCGTGTCCCCCCATGTCCCGAGTCACTCACAAGAGATCTCTCGGTGCCGTTTTGATGACAATCCGCAGCATCCGCCAGCCCCTGCACCCAGGCCCGTGTCCCCCCCGTGTCCCCCCGTGTCCCCCCCGTGTCCCCCGGTGTCCCCCCGTGTCCCCCGGTCACTCACAAGAGGTCTCTCGGTGCAGTTTTCACGACGATCCGCAGCATCCGCCACCCCCCGCACCCAGGCCCGTGTCCCCCCCGTGTCCCCCCATGTCCCCCCGTGTCCCCCGGTCACTCACAAGAGGTCTCTCGGTGCAGTTTTCACGACGATCCGCAGCATCCGCCACCCCCCGCACCCAGGCCCGTGTCCCCCCCGTGTCCCCTCATGTCCCCCGGTGTCCCCCCGTGTCCCCCGGTCACTCACAAGAGGTCTCTCGGTGCAGTTTTCACGACGATCCGCAGCATCCGCCAGCCCCCGGCGCGCAGGCCCAGCCCCAGCCCCAGCGCAGCCGCCAGGCTCCAGCCCCACGGGGCCCCGAGCAGCCGCAGCAGCCCCAGCGAGCCCAGCGAGGCCGCGCACAGCCCCGCGGCCTGCATGGCCGGGAGCGGGAACGGGAACGGGAACCGGGAACCGGGACTGGGAGAGGATGGGGGAAGTGGTAATGGGATGGGGGAACAGGGACTGGGAACCGGGAAGGGGATGGGGGAACGGAGAGCAGGAGGGGGGAACGGAGATTGGGAACCGGGACTGGGATGGGGGAACGGGGACTGGGATGGGGGAATGGGGACTGTGATAGGCGAACAGAGATTGGGAACTGGGATTGGGATGCGGGAACGGAGATTGGGAACCGGGACTGGGATGGGGGAACAGAAATTGGGAACCAGGACTGGGATGGGGGAACGGAGATTGGGAACCAGGACTGGGATGGGGGAACGGAGATTGGGTACCGGGAATGGGATGAGGGAACAGAAATTGGGAACCAGGACTGGGATGGGGGAACGGAGATTGGGAACTGGGAAAGGGATGGGGGAACGGAGATTGGGTACCGGGAATGGGATGAGGGAACGGAGATTAGGAACCGGGACTGGGATGAGGGAACGGAGACTGGGATGGGGGAATGGGGACTGGGAACCGGGAACGAGATGGAGGAACCGGGAATGGGATGGGGGAACGGACAGCAGGAACCGGGAAAGGGATGGAGAAAGCGGAAATGGGATGGGGGAAGTGGGACCGGGAGCGGGGAACCGGCACTGGGAAAAGGGAACAGGCACCGGGACAGGGGAACCGGGGATGGGGGAACTGGGGATGGGATGGGAGAACCGGGAACGGGGGAGGGAAACAGGGATGGGGATGGGAATGGGGAACGGGATAGGGGAACGGAGGCTGGGATGGGGAACCGGGACCGGCCCGGCCGAGGAGAGGGAGCTGGGATGAGGGAACGGGAGCCGGGATGGGGATCCGGGGCCGGTTCGGGCTCTGGGAGGCAGCGGCAAGAGGCTCTGGAGGTCGGCTCGGGACTCCGGGGGCCGGGCCGGGGCTCAGCGGGGTCCGGGATGGAGCTCCGGGGGCTGGGCCGGGGATCCGCAGGCTGCTCCGGGGATCTGAAGAATCCGGTTCGGGGCTCCTTGTGGGATCCGGGGGCCGCTCCGGGGCTCCGGGGCCGGTTCGGAGGTCCTTGCGGGATCCGGGATGAGGTTCTGGAAGTCGGCACGGGGATCCGGAGCTTCGGGGACGGTGCGGAGCTCAGCGAGGGAGGCAGTTCGGAGCTCCGGGCTCAATTCGGGGCTCCTTGAGCAATCCGGGGCTCCTTGAGGGATCCGGGACGGGGGGCCGGGCCTCAGCCAGGGAGCCGGGACGGCGCTCTGTTAGTCGGGACGGAGCTCCGGGGGTCGGTTCTGGGCTCCGGGGGCCGGTTCTGGGCTCTGGGGGCCGGTTCTGGGCTCTGGGGGCCGGTTCGAGGCTCCGGGGGCCGGTTCAGGCCTTAGCGCGAGGTCCGGGACAAGTTCGTAGCTGTGGGAGCCGAGCAGGGCCTCAGCGCGAGCTCCGGGACCCCTCACGAAATCCGGGCCGGGGCGCCGGGGGTCAGTCCAGGCCTCTCCGGTTCTCCCCGAGAGCCTCTCCGGTTCTCCCCGGGGCCCTCTCCGGTTCTCCCCGGGGCCCTCTCCGGTTCTCCCCGCGGGCTCCGGGGCCGCTCCGGGGCCGCCGAGGCCTCCCCGGGCCCTCCCCGGGCCCTCCCGGCGCGGCCGCGGCTCCGGAGCTGCCGCCACCGCCCCCTCAGGCGAGGCCACGCCCACGAGGGGCGGGGATTTGGGAGGGACGCGTTCCTATTGGTTGGCAGAGCGGCTGTCGGCAGCTGATTGGGTGAGGCGGAGGGAGGGAAAATGGGAGGAGCTAGGAGGGACGGGGATATGCAAATATGGGGGTGGGAATTGGTGAGGCCACGCCCACACGCTGCTAGCGCACACACCCCCAGTGGAGGGGGAGGGGCACGGGACATTTCCCCACCCCCACCCCACCCCCCCCAGATTTGGGGACCCCAAAATCCGGAACTCCCCCAAAATCGGATCCCCCAAACTCGGAACCCCCAAAATCGGGACCCCCCAAAATCCGGAACTCCCCCAAAATCGGGACCCCCCAAAATCGGAACCCCCAAAATCGGAACCCCCAAAATCGGGACCCCGCAAAATCGGGATCCCCAAAATCGGAACCCCCAAAATCGGAACCCCCAAAATCGAGATCCCCCAAAATCGGGACCCCCCAAAATCAGAACCCCCAAAATCGGGACCCCGCAAAATCGGGATCCCCAAAATCGGAACCCCCAAAATCGAGATCCCCCAAAATCGGGACCCCCCAAAATCCGGAACTCCCCCAAAATCGGGACCCCCAAAATCGGGACCCCCCAAAATCCGGAACTCCCCAAAATCGGGACCCCCAAAATCGGGACCCCCCAAAATCGGAACCCCACAGCCCCAGAACTCCCAAAACTGAGATTCCTCCAGGTTTAGGGACCCCCCAAAATCAGGATCCCACAACCACAGGATGCCCCCATGGCCGTGGGGACCCCAAATCCCTGAGACCCCCCAAGGCTTTGGGAACCCCAAAACCAAAAGCCCAAATCCCTGAGACCCCAAACTCAAAACCCCAAATCCCTGAGACCCCCAAGGCTTTGAGGATCCCAAACCCAAAACCCCAAATCGCTGAGACCCCAAACCAAAACCCTAAAACCCCAAAAGCGAAATCCCAAAATCCCTGAGACCCCCAAGGCTTTGGGGACCCCAAAACCAAACCCCCAAATCCGTGAGACCCAAAACCCCAAAACCTAAATCCCAAATCCTTGAGACCCCAAAACCAAAACTCCAAAAACCCCAAAGCCCTGAGACCCCCAAAGCTTTGGGGACCCCAAAATCAAAACCCCAAAAGCAAAACCCCAAATCCCTCAGACCCCCAGGGCTTTGAGAAACCTAAACCCAAAACCTCAAATCTCTGAGACTCCCAAGGCCTTGGGCACCCCAAACCTAAACCCCAAATCCCCGAGACCCCAAACCTAAAACCCCGAATCCCTGAGACCCCCAAGGCCTTGGGGACCCCAAAACCAAACCCCCAAAACCCCAAATCCCCGAGACCCCAAACCTAAAACCCCAAATCCCTGAGACCCCCAAGGCTTTGGGAACCCCGAAACCAAAACCCAAATCCCCAAAGGACCCCAAAACCCCCAAACCAAAACCCCAAAAACCCCAAACTCAAAACCCCAAATCCCTGAGACCCCAAAGGCTTTGGGGACCCCAAAACCAAAACCCCAAATCGCTGAGACCCCAAAATCAAAACCCTAAAACTCCAAATCCCTGAAACTCCCAAGGCTTTGGGAACCCCAAACCCAAAATGCCAAAACCCCAAAAGCAAAATCCCAAATCCCTGAGACCCCAAAACCCCAAACCCCAAATCCCTGAGACCCCAAAGGCTTTGGGGACCCCAAAACCGAAACCCCAAATCGCTGAGACCCCAAAACCAAAACCCCAAAACTCCAAATCCCTGAGACCCCCAAGGCTTTGAGGACCCCAAAACCAAATCCCAAAACCCCAAAACCCCAAATCCCTGAGACCGAAAAGCCCAAAACCAAAACCCCAAATCCCAAATCCCTGAGACCCCCAAGGTCTTGGGGACCCCAGAACCAAAACCCCAAAACCCCAAATCCCTGAGACTCAAAAGCCCAGAACCAAAACCCCAAACCCCAAATCCCTGAGACCCCAAATTCCTGAAACCGCAAAACCCCAAATCCCAAAACCCCAAATCCCTGAGACCCCCAAGGCCTTGGGGACCCCAAAACCAAAACCCCAAAACCCCAAACCCCTCCCCCCTCCCCTCCCCCACCCCATTCCGCCCCTCCCCCGCCCATCCCATAATAATTTAATCGGATTTCCCCCAAATAATCCCAAATAATCCCCAAATCCCCGGCCCGGCCCCGGAGCTGACCCCGCGGCCATTCCCATCCTTTTCATTCCGGGGTTTTTTTAGGGAATTTTTTTGGGGAAAAAAATCTCATTTTATCCCCTCGATTTTAGGGGAAAATTCAATTTTATCCTTTGGATTTTTTGGGGAAAAATTTAATTTTATTCCTCTGATTTTCGGGGAAAATCCAGGACTTCTGTCCCTTTCTATTCCGGGATTTTTTTAGGGAATTCCGGGACTTTCATCTCTTTTATTCCCATAATTTTTTGGGGGAAAATTCCATTTTATCCCTTGGATTTTTTGGGAGGAAAATTCAATTTTATTCCTTTGATTTTTGGGGAAAATCCAGGACTTCCATCCCTTCTATTCCGGGAATTCCGGGACCTTTATCTCTTTTTTTTCCCCACAATTTTTTTGGGAAAAGTTCCATTTTATCCCTTGGATTTTTGGGAAAAAAATTAATTTTATCCCTCTGATTTTTGGGGGGAAAATTCAATTTTATTCCTTTGATTTTTGGGGAAAATCCGGGACTTCCATCCCTTCTATTCTGGGATTTTTTCACAGAATTCTGGGACCGTTATCTCTTTTTTTTCCCACAATTTTTTGGGGAAAAATTCCATTTTATCCCTTGGATTTTTTTGGGGGGAAAATTTAATTTTATCCCTCTGCTTTTTGGGGAAAAAATTAATTTTATGCTTTTGATTTTTGGGGGAAATCCGGGACCTCCATCACATTTAATTCCCACAATTTTTGGGGAAAAATTCAATTTTATCTCTGATTTTTGGGAGGAAAATTCCATTTTATCCCTCTGATTTTTGGGGAAAAAAAAATAATTTTATGCTTTTGATTTTTGAGGGAAATTTGGGTCTTCCATCCCCTTCTATTCTGGGATTTTTTTAGGGAATTCCAGGACCTTAATCTCTTTTATTCCCACAATTTTTTGGGGAAAAATTCCATTTTATCCCTTTGATTTTTGGGGTAAAATTCAATTTTATTCCCACAATTTTTAGGGGAAAATTTCCATTTTATCTCTTTGGCTTTTGGGGGAAAATTCAATTTTCTCTTTGGTTTTTGGGAGGAAAATTCCATTTTATCCCTTTGATTTTTTGGGGGAAAAATTTCATTTTATCCTTTTAATTTTTTGGGGGAAAATTCAATTTTACCTCTTTGATTTTTGGGGGAAAATTCCATTTTATTCCTTTGATTTTTGGGGGGAGAAATTCAATTTTATCCCTTTAATTTTTTGGGGAAAATTCCATGTCATCCCTTTGATTTTTGGAGAAAAATTCCATTTTAACCCTTGGGTTTTGGGGGACAATCTAGGACTTCCATCCCCTTTCATTCCCACAATTTTTTGGGACAAAAATCCCATTTTTTCCCCTCATTTTTTAGGGATTTAAACCAATTTTTTTCCTCCTCATCTCCACAATGTTCAGAGACAAAAATCCCTTTTTTCCCCCTCATTTTTAGGGATTTAAACTCCTTTTTTTCCCCTTCACCCCACAATTTTTAGGCCCAAAAATCCCATTTTTTCCCCACAAAAATCCCCCATTTTCCCCACAAAAACCCCTTTTTTTCCCCACAAAAGCCCCACTTTTTCCCCCTTCACCCCCACAATTTTTAGGCCCAAAATTCCCATTTTTTCCCCACAAAAAACCCATTTTTCCTTACAAAACCCCCACCTTTTCCCCTTCCTTCCCACAATTTTTTGCGCCAAAATCCCAATTTTTTAGGCGCAAAAATCCCATTTTTCCCCTTCACCCCCACAATTTTTTAGCCGCAAAAATCCCATTTTTCTCCCTTCCCTCCCACAATTTTTAGGCCCCAAAACCCCAATTTTCCCCACAAAAATCCCATTTTTAGTCCCCCAAACCCCATTTTCCCTCACAAAACCCCCAATTTCCCCACAAAACCCCAATTTTCCCTCACAAAAACTCCATTTTCCCTCACAAAAACCCCAATTTTCCCCACAAAAAAACCCCAATTTTCCCCACAAAAATCCCATTTTAGTCCCCCAAACCCCAATTTTCCCTCACAAAAACCCCATTTTCCCTCAAAAAAACCCCATTTTTCCCTCACAAAAACCCCATTTTCCCTCAAAAAAACCCATTTTTCCTCACAAAAACCCCAATTTTCCCCACAAAAAACCGATTTTCCCCACAAAAAAACCGCTTTCCCCTCACACTCACCCCATTTTCCCTCACAAAACCCCCATTTTCCCTCACAAAAACCCCAATTTCCCCTCAAAAAACCCCCATTTCCCCCACAAAAATCCCATTTTTTCCCATCAAAACCCCCACTTTTTCCCCACAAAAATCCCACTTTTTCCTCACGACAAACCCATTTTTCCCCTTCACCCCCACATTTTTTCCCCACAAAACCCCCGTTTTTTCCTCAAAAAACCCAACTTTTTCCCCACAAAAGAATCATTTTCCCCCTCGTCTTTAGGCATTTAAACCCCGTTTTTTCCCCCTTCACCCCCACATTTTTTCCCCACAAAATCCCTACTTTTTTCCCTCTTCACGCTCACATTTTTTCCCCACGAAAACCCCATTTCTCCCCACGAAAATCCCATTTTTCCCCCTTCACTCCCACAATTTTTAAGCCCCAAAACCCCAATTTTCCCCACAAAAATCCCATTTTTTAGGCCCCAAACCCCCATTTTCCCTCACAAAAACCTCATTTTCCCTCAAAAGAAACCCAATTTTCCCACACAAAACCCCCATTATCCCTCATAAAAACCCAATTTTTCCCGCAAAAACCCCAATTTTTCCTCACAAAAACCCCACTTTTCCCTCACACTCACCCCACTTTCCCTCACAAAAACCCCACTTTCCCTCACAAAACCCCCATTTTTCCCTCAAAAAAACCAATTTTTCCCTCAAAAAACCCCACTCTCCCCTCACACTCACCCCACTTTCCCTCACAAAAACCCCACTTTCCCTCACAAAACCCCCATTTTTCCCTCAAAAAACCCAATTTTTCCCACAAAAACCCCACTTTCCCCTCACACTCACCCCACTTTCCCTCACAAAAACCCCACTTTCCCTCACAAAACCCCCATTTTTCCCTCAAAAAAAACCAATTTTTCCCACAAAAACCCCACTTTCCCCTCACACTCACCCCACTTTCCCTCACAAAAACCCCACTTTCCCTCACAAAAACCCCACTTTACCTCACAAAACACCCATTTTTCCCTCAAAAAAACCAATTTTCCCCACAAAAACCCCACTTTCCCATCACACTCACCCCACTTTCCCTCACAAAAACCCCACTTTCCCTCACAAAACCCCCATTTTTCCCTCAAAAAAACCAATTTTTCCTCACAAAAACCTCACTTTCCCTCACAAAACCCCCATTTTTCCCTCAAAAAACCCAATTTTTCCTCACAAAAACCCCACTTTCCCCTCACACTCACCCCACTTTCCCTCACGAAACCCCCATTTTTCCCTCAAAAAAACCCACTTTCCCTCACAAAAACCCCACTTTCCCCTCACACTCACCCCACTTTCCCTCACAAAACCCCCATTTTTCCCTCAAAAAACCCATTTTTTCCTCACAAAAACCCCACTTTCCCTCACAAAACCCCCATTTTTCCCTCAAAAAACCCAATTTTTCCTCACAAAAACCCCACTTTCCCCTCACACTCACCCCATTTTCCCTTGCCGATGGCCTCCTCCCTCTTCTTGGGCCACGTCCTGCTGTGCGGCCCGCTCGGAGTACCGCCTGGACACGGAGCGCGAACTGCGCCGAGCGCTCGACAACAAAATCCTTCTGCTCTATTTCGGCTCCCGGAACTGCCCCAAGTGCCGCGAGTTCTCCCCGAGGCTGCGAGACTTCTGCCGCCGCCTCACCGACGAGTTCTACGTGGAGAGACCTTCGCAGCTCGGCCTGGTCTATGTGGGACGGGACGAGAGTCGGCGCGAGCAGGAGAAATTCCTCAAGGCCATGCCCAAGAGATGGATGGCGGTGCCCTACGGAGATGAGTTCGCCAGGTAAGGAGGAGAATTCTGCGCTTTTTGGTGAAAAAAACGCTTTTTTCGGTGCGAAAATGGCTTTTTTTAGGCGCGAAAATCGCATTTCCTTAGGCGCGAAAATCCCATTTTTTAGGTGTGAAAATCCCATTTTTTAGGTGCAAAAATCCCATTTTTAGGTGCGAAAATCTCATTTTCTAGGTGCGAAAATCTCATTTTTTAGGCCCAAAAATCCCATTTTTTAGGTGCGAAAATCCCATATTCTAGGCACAAAAATCCATTTTTTAGCCCCAAAAATCCCATTTTTTAGCCCCGAAAATCCCATTTTTAGGCCCGAAAAATCTCATCTTTTAGGCGCAAAAATCCCATTTTTTAGGTGCGAAAATCCCATTTTTTAGGCCCGAAAATTCCATTTTTTAGGTGCAAAAAACCCATTTTCTAGGCGCGAAAATCCCATTTTTAGGCCGCAAAAAATCCAAATTTTCAGGCACAAAAATCTCATTTTTAGGCCCAAAATTCCCATTTTTAAGGCCCAAAAATCCCATTTTTCAGGCCACAAAAACCCCATTTTTCCCCACAAAAATCCCCATTTTTAGCCCCAAAATGGCCATTCCGGGCCCAGCCCAGGGCGGTGTGAGGCTGTGTGGGCAGGGACGAGAGTCGGCGCGAGCAGGAGAAATTCCTCAAGGCCATGCCCAAGAGATGGATGGCGGTGCCCTACGGAGATGAGTTCGCCAGGTAAGGAGGAGAATTCTGCGCTTTTTGGTGAAAAAAACGCTTTTTTCGGTGCGAAAATGGCTTTTTTTTAGGCGCGAAAATCGCATTTCCTTAGGCGCGAAAATCCCATTTTTTAGGTGTGAAAATCCCATTTTTTAGGTGCAAAAATCCCATTTTCTAGGCGCAAAAACCCCATTTTCTAGGCGCGAAAATCCCATTTTCAGGCCCAAAACCCCGATTTTTCAGACAAAAAAATCCCATTTTTAGGCCCAAAAATCCCATTTTTCAGACACAAAATCCCATTTTTCAGACACAAAAATCCCATTTTTCAGACACAAAATCCCATTTTTCAGACACAAAATCCCCAATTTTTAGACACAAAAATCCCATTTTTCAGGCCCCAAATCCCCATTTTTCCCCCCAAATTGCCAACTTTTGGGCTCAGCCCAAGGCACTTTGAGGCGGAGAGACCTTCGCAGCTCGGCCTGGTCTATGTGGGCAGGGACGAGAGTCGGCGCGAGCAGGAGAAATTCCTGCAGGCCATGCCCAAGAGATGGATGGCGGTGCCCTACGGAGATGAGTTCGCCAGGTAAGGAGGAAAATTCTGCGCTTTTTGGTGAAAAAAACGCTTTTTTCGGTGCGAAAATAGCTTTTTTTTAGGCGCGAAAATCGCATTTCCTTAGGCGCGAAAATCCCATTTTTTAGGTGCGAAAATCCCATTTTTTAGGTGTGAAAATCTCATTTTTTAGGGGCAAAAATCGCTTCTTTTAAGGTGCGAAAATCCTATTTCTTAGGCACGAAAATCTCATTATTTAGGCACAAAAATCCCATATTCTAGGCACAAAAATCCATTTTTTAGCCACAAAAATTCCATTTTCTAGGCACAAAAGTCCCATTTTTTCGCCCCAAAAATTCTATTTTTAGGTGCGAAAATCCCATTTTTAAGGCCCAAAAATCCCATTTTTCAGACACAAAATCCCCAATTTTTAGACACAAAATCCCCAATTTTTAGACACAAAAATCCCATTTTTTAGGCTCAAAATCCCATTTTTCAGGCCCAAAATCCCCATTTTCCGCCCAGCCCAAGAGATGGATGGCGGTGCCCGACGGAGATGAGTTCGCCAGGTGAGTGCCAAAATCTTCATTTTTTTGGCAAAAAATTGGGCTTTTTTGAAGAAAAAGTCGCTTTTTTCGGCGCGAAAATCGCATTTGTCGAAGCGCGAAAATCCCTTTTTTTTTAGGTGTGAAAATCCCATTTTTTCCGCACAAAAATCTCATTTTTTCCGCCACAAAAACCCCGTTTTTCAGCCCCAAAATCCCATTTTTCCCCACAAAAATCCCATTTTTCAGGCCCAAACCCCCGATTTTTCAGACAAAAAAATCCCATTTTTAGGCCCAAAAATCCCATTTTTCAGACACAAAATCCCCAATTTTTAGACACAAAAATCCCATTTTTCAGGCCCAAAAATCCCATTTTTCAGGCCCCAAAAACCCCATTTTTCCCACAAAAATCCTCATTTTTTAGGCCCAAAAATCCCCATTTTTCCCCGCAAAAATCCCCATTTTTAGCCCCAAAATGGCCATTCCGGGCCCAGCCCAGGGCGGTGTGAGGCTGTGTGGGCAGGGACGAGAGTCGGCGCGAGCAGGAGAAATTCCTGCAGGCCATGCCCAAGAGATGGATGGCGGTGCCCGACGGAGATGAGTTCGCCAGGTAAGGAGGAGAATTCTGCGCTTTTTGGTGAAAAAAACGCTTTTTTCGGTGCGAAAATAGCTTTTTTTTAGGCGCGAAAATCGCATTTCCTTAGGCGCGAAAATCCCATTTTTTAGGTGTGAAATCCCATTTTTTAGGTGTGAAAATCCCATTTTTTAGGTGCAAAAATCCCATTTTCTAGGCGCAAAAAACCCATTTTCTAGGCGCGAAATCCCATTTTCAGGCCCAAAACCCCGATTTTTCAGACAAAAAAATCCCATTTTTAGGCCCAAAAATCCCATTTTTCAGACACAAAATCCCCAATTTTTAGACACAAAAATCCCATTTTTCAGGCCCCAAATCCCCATTTTTCCCCCCAAATTGCCAACTTTTGGGCCCAGCCCAAGGCACTTTGAGGCGGAGAGACCTTCGCAGCTCGGCCTGGTCTATGTGGGACGGGACGAGAGTCGGCGCGAGCAGGAGAAATTCCTGCAGGCCATGCCCAAGAGATGGATGGCGGTGCCCTACGGAGATGAGTTCGCCAGGTAAGGAGGAGAATTCTGCGCTTTTTGGTGAAAAAATCGCTTTTTTCGGTGCGAAAATAACTTTTTTTAGGCGCGAAAATCGCATTTCTTTAGGCGCGAAAATCGCATTTTTTTAGGCGCAAAAATCCCATTTTTTAGACCCAAAAATTCCATTTTTTAGGTGCAAAAATCTCGTCTTTTAGGTACGAAAATCGAATTTTTCAGTCCCCAAATTCCCATTTTTAAGGCCCAAAAATCCCATTTTTCAGACACAAAATCCCCAATTTTTAGACACAAAAATCCCATTTTTCAGGCCCAAAAATCCCATTTTTCAGGCCCAAAAATCCCATTTTTCAGACACAAAATCCCCATTTTTCAGACACAAAATCCCCATTTTCCCACAAAAATCCTCATTTTTTAGCCCCGAAAATCCCATTTTTAGGTGCAAAAATCTCATCTTTTAGGTACGAAAATCAAAATTTTGGGTGCGAAAATCCCATTTTCTAGGCACGAAAATCCCATTTTTAGGCCGCAAAAAATCCAAATTTTCAGGCACAAAAATCTCATTTTTAGGCCCAAAATTCCCATTTTTAAGGCCAAAAAATCTCATTTTTCAGACACAAAATCCCCAATTTTTAGACACAAAAATCCCATTTTTTTTAGGCACAGAAATCCCATTTTTTAGGCGAGAAAATCTCATTTTTTAGGTGCAAAAATCCCATTTTTTCGCCCCAAAAATTCTATTTTTAGGCATGAAAATCCCATTTTCTACATGCGAAAATCCCATTTTCTAGGTGCGAAAATCCCATTTTCTAGGCAAAAAAAATCCATTTTTAGGTACGAAAATTTCATTTTCTAGCCGCAAAAAGTCCCATTTTTTCGCCCCAAAAATTCTGTTTTTAGGCGCGAAATTCCCATTTTTTTAGGTGCGAAAATCCCAGCTTTTTAGGCCCGCAAATCCCATTTTTTAGGTACGAAAATCTCATTTTCTAGGCACAAAAATCCATTTTTTTGACACGAAAATTCTATTTTCTAGGCACAAAAAGTCCCATTTTTTCGCCCCAAAAATTCTATTTTTAGGCGCGAAAATCCCATTTTTTAGGTGCGAAAATCTCATTTTTTAGGTGTAAAAATCCCATTTTTAGACGCAAAAATCTTGTCTTTTAGGCACAAAACCTGCATTTTTTAGTCAAAAAAATCCCATTTTTCAGGCACAAAAATCCCATTTTTCCGACAAAGTTCCTCGGGGCTTTTTTCCCCAATTTTTCCTGAATTCTCGTTTCCCACACCCCAAATTCTCCCATTTTTCTGATCCCAAATTTCCCCATTTTTCCCCATTTTTCTGACCCAAATTTCCCCATTTTTCCCCATTTTTCTGACCCAAATTTCCCCATTTTTCTGACCCAAATTTCCCATTTTTTCCCCATTTTTTCCCATATTTTCCAAATTTTCTGGTGCATTTTTCCCCCATTTTTCCCCATTTTTCCAGGGACCTGGAGCTCCATTTCTCCATGTCCGAGTGCCCGTGGGTGGTGATTTCTGATCCCAAATTTCCCCATTTTTCCCCATTTTTCTGACCCAAATTTCCCATTTTTTCCCCCATTTTTTCCCAAATTTTCCCAATTTTCTGATGCATTTTTCTCCATTTTTCCAGGAGCTGGAGCTCCATTTCTCCGTGTCCGAGCGCCTGTGGGTGGTGGTGCCAAAGCCCAAATTTCCCCATTTTTTTCCCAAATTTCCCCATTTTTCTGACCCAAATTTCCCATTTTTCCCCCATTTTTTCCCAATTTTTCCAAATTTTCTGATGCATTTTTTCCCCATTTTTCCCCCATTTCCCCAGGGAGCTGGAGCTCCATTTCTCCATGTTCGAGCGCCCGTGGGTGGTGGTGCTGAAGCCCAAATTTCCCCATTTTTCTGACCCAAATTTCCCATTTTTCTGACCCAAATTTCCCCATTTTTCTGACCCAAATTTCCCCATTTTTCTGACCCAAATTTCCCATTTTTTCCCCCATTTTTTCCCAAATTTTCCAAATTTTCTGATGTATTTTTCCCAAATTTTTCCCCCATTTTTCCAGGGACCTGGAGCTCCATTTCTCCATGTCCAAGCGCCCGTGGGTGGTGATTTCTGATCCCAAATTTCCCCATTTTTCCCCATTTTTCTGACCCAAATTTCCCATTTTTTCCCCCATTTTTTCCCAAATTTTCCCATTTTTCTGATGCATTTTTCTCCATTTTTCCAGGGAGCTGGAGCTCCATTTCTCCGTGTCCGAGCGCCTGTGGGTGGTGGTGCCAAAGCCCAAATTTCCCCATTTTTTTCCCAAATTTCCCCATTTTTCTGACCCAAATTTCCCATTTTTTCCCCCATTTTTTCCCAATTTTTCCAAATTTTCTGATGCATTTTTTCCCCATTTTTCCCCCATTTCCCCAGGGACCTGGAGCTCCATTTCTCCATGTCCGAGCGCCCGTGGGTGGTGGTGCTGAAGCCCAAATTTCCCCATTTTTCTGACCCAAATTTCCCCATTTTTCTGACCCAAATTTCCCAATTTTTCTGACCCAATTTCCCCATTTTTTCCCCCATTTTTTCCAAAATTTTCCCAATTTTCTGACACATTTTTCCCCCATTTTTCCCCATTTTTCCAGGGAGCTGGAGCGCCATTTCTCCGTCTCCGAGCGCCCGTGGGTGGTGATTTCTGATCCCAAATTTCCCCATTTTTCTCATCCCAAATTTCCCCGTTTTTCTGACCCAAATTCCCCATTTTTTCCCCCATTTTTTCCCATATTTTCCAAATTTTCCCCCCATTTTTCTCCATTTTTCCAGGGAGCTGGAGTGCCATTTCTCCGTCTTCGAGCGCCCGTGGGTGGTGGTGCTGAAGCCCAAATTTCCCCATTTTTCTGACCCAAATTTCCCCATTTTTCTGACCCAATTTCCCCATTTTTTCCCCCATTTTTTCCCAAATTTTCCCAATTTTCTGACACATTTTTCCCCCATTTTCCCCCATTTTTCCAGGGAGCTGGAGCGCCATTTCTCCGTCTCCGAGCGCCCGTGGGTGGTGATTTCTGATCCCAAATTTCCCCATTTTTCCCCATTTTTCTGACCCAAATTTCCCATTTCTTCCTGTCTTCGTTTGATAGACAGGTGTCTGCTTAGGAAGATGGGAACCTTCCTTAGAACAGAGAATGTGAATCCCCTTCCCTCCGAATTATTATAACTTTAGAATCAAGGGCTCTCAGGCAAAGGTATGGGAAAAGGAATAAGAGTTTTTTTACTAGTATCTATACTGAGGCAAACAATCAGTAACAAAAAACAGTAAACAAGGTAAAAAAACAGTAAACAAAACCAAAAAACTCGGTGGCAAATGTCCCTGGACTGTCAGGCACTTTCCCGGTTGGTGCAGTCACGGTCACGGCCAGCAGGGGCGCTGTTGGGCTCCTAGACCAGCAGGGCAGGTGCGATGACTCCCGGGAAGCTGCAGATGGCGCTGTGGCGCGAGGTTGGATCTGTGTCGCGCGTAATGGCCGACGGGCTGGAGCAGGGTGGAGCGCAGATGGACGGGGGGCGCAGCAGAGAGCCCAGAGCCGGGAGATGGAGCGGCCGGGTCAGCCCACCCGGGCCAGCCAGCAGAGGAGGCGGCAGGAAACTCCGCAGCTGTGGCAGGCAGGGTGCGGGGCAGCAGGCAGGGCGCGGGGTGGTGGCAGGCGGGGGTCCCGTTCCGCTGCAGTGCAGCTGGGAGATGCACCCTCCCGGAGGGGAAGAGATGACTGGAGTCCCGTGCCCCGAGAACTCACCCACCAGGTAGAGAAAAACTAGTGCAAAGCCGGGCTTTTCTTTTCCTGCAGTCGCAGCCAAAAAAAACGGAGAGCCGTTCCTTCCACTGCTGTCTCCTCCGAGACTTGTGAGCGAGTCCGTGTGTCGTTATCAAGTCTTGCTATCTCTTGTTCCCGTGCCCGCCCAGCCAAAAAGTCTTTGTCTCTTTTGTGAGAGTAAAATGTCCTCTAAGTACCGATCGTTACTTGCCTAGCAACAGAATGGGAAAAATTCCACTTCCCCCCCCCCCAACCTCCAACACTTCCCCCATTTTTTCCCAAATTTTCCCAATTTTCTGACGCATTTTCCCCCCATTTTCCCCCATTTTTCCAGGGAGCTGGAGCGCCATTTCTCCGTCTCCGAGCGCCCGTGGGTGGTGGTGCTGAAGCCCAACGGGGAGGTGCTGGTGCCGAACGCGGTGCGCGAGATCGGCGATTCGGGAATCTCCTGCTGGCAGGGCTGGCGCGAGGCTGCCGAGCTCATCGATCGCAACTTCCGATTGGCCGAGGACTCCGACCGCACCGTCCGCAGGTCACTCACCGACCCCGTCCGGCGCCTCAAGTACCGCGTGGACACCGAGGATGAAGATGAGGAGGAGGAGGAAGAAAATCAGGAAAATCAGGAAAAACGGGAAAATCAGGAAAAACGGGAAGAGGAGTAGAGGATTGTGGGATGGATCCATCGAAATCGCGGTGATTTTACCAAAAAATTGATGGAAGATGAAGAGGAAGAGGCCGTGGATGTGCCATTGGAGAAATCCACCCAAAATCCTGAAATTCACCCAAAAAATGGGAAGAGGAAGAGGAAAAAGCCATGGATCTGCTATTGGAGAAATCCACCCAAAATCCTGAAATTTCCCCAAAAAATAATGGAAAAAAGAGGAGGAAGAGGCCATGGATTGGCCATTGGAGAAATCCACCCAAAATCCTGAAATTTCCCCCCAAAAAATGGGAAGAGGAAGAGGAAAAAGCCATGGATTGGTCATTGGAGAAATCCACCCAAAATCCTGGAAATTTCCCCCAAAAAATAATGGAAGAGGAGGAGGAATCGCAGAGCTGATCGACCGCAGCTTCCGATTGGCCGAGGACTCCGAGCTCACCGTCCGCAGGTCACTCACCGACCCCGTCCGGCGCCTCAAGTACCGCGTGGGGAACGAGGAGGAGGAGGATGAGGATGAAGAAAATCGGGAAAATCAGGAAAATCGGGAAAAACGGGAAGAGGAGTAGAGGATTGTGGGATGGATCCATCGAAATCGCGGTGATTTTACCAAAAAATTGATGGAAGATGAAGAGGAAGAGGCCGTGGATGTGCCATTGGAGAAATCCACCCAAAATCCTGAAATTTGCCCAAAAACATGGGAAGAAGAAGAGGAAGAAAATGAGGAAAAAGCCATGGATTGGCCATTGGAGAAATGGACCCAAAATCCTGAAATTTTCCCCAAAAAATGGGAAGAGGAAGAGGAAAAAGCCATGGATCTGCTATTGGAGAAATCCACCCAAAATCCTGAAATTTCCCCAAAAAATAATGGGAAAAAGAGGAGGAAGAGGCCATGGATTGGCCATTGGAGAAATGGACCCAAAATCCTGAAATTTCCCCCCAAAAAATGGGAAGAGGAAGAGGAAAAAGCCATGGATCTGCTATTGGAGCAATGGACCCAAAATCCTGAAATTTTCCCCAAAAAATAATGGGAAAAAGAGGAGGAAGAGGCCATGGATTGGCCATTGGAGAAATCCACCCAAAATCCTGAAATTTCCCCCCAAAAAAAGGGAAGAGGAAGAGGAAAAAGTCATGGATTGGTCATTGGAGAAATGGACCCAAAATCCTGAAATCTCCCCCAAAAATAATGGAAGAGGAGGAGGAAGAGGCCGTGGATCCATGGGATGGATCCAACCAGGAACAGCCTCTCCATTGGAGAAATTCACCCAAAATCCTGGAAACTTGGCCCAAAAAAATGGGAAAAGGAGGAGGAAGAGGTCGTGGATCTGCCATTGGAGAAATCCACCCAAAATCCTGAAAGTTCCCCCAAAAATGATGGAAGAGGAGGAGGAATTGCAGAGCTCATCGCCCGCAGCCTCCGATTGGCCGAGGGCTCCGAGCTCACCGTCCGCAGGTCACTCACCGACCCCGTCCGGCGCCTCAAGTACCGCGTGGGGAACGAGGATGAAGATGAGGATGAGGAGGAAAATCAGGAAAATCGGGAAAATCGGGAAAAACGGGAAGAGGAGTAGAGGATTGTGGGATGGATCCATCGAAATCGCGGTGATTTTACCCCAAAAATGAATGGAAGATGAAGAGGAAGAGGCCGTGGATGTGCCATTGGAGAAATCCACCCAAAATCCTGAAATTTTCCCCAAAAAATAATGGGAAAAAGAGGAGGAAGAGGTCGTGGATCCATGGGAAGGATCCAACCAGGAACAGTCTCTCCATTGGAGAAATCCACCCAAAATCCTGGAAATTTCCCCCAAAAAATGATGGAAGAGGAGGAGGAATTGCAGAGCTCATCGGCCGCAGCTTCCGATTGGCCGAGGGCTCGGAGCTCACCGTCCGCAGGTCACTCACCGACCCCGTCCGGCGCCTCAAGTACCACGTGGACACCGAGGATGAGGATGAGGAGGAGGAGGAAAATCAGGAAAATCGGGAAAATCGGGAAAATCGGGAAAAACGGGAAGAGGAGTAGAGGATTGTGGGATGGATCCATCGAAATCGCGGTGATTTTACCCCAAAAATGAATGGAAGATGAAGAGGAAGAGGCCGTGGATGTGCCATTGGAGAAATCCACCCAAAATCCTGAAATTTTCCCCAAAAAAAAGGGAAGAGGAAGAGGAAAAAGTCATGGATTGGTCATTGGAGAAATGGACCCAAAATCCTGAAATTTCCCCCAAAAATAATGGAAGAGGAGGAGGAAGAGGCCGTGGATCCATGGGAAGGATCCAACCAGGAACAGCCTCTCCATTGGAGAAATCCACCCAAAATCCTGGAAACTTGGCCCAAAGAAATGGGAAAAAAAGGAGGAAGAGGTCGTGGATCTGCCATTGGAGAAATCCACCCCAAATCCTGGAAATTTCCCCCCAAAAATAATGGAAGAGGAGGAGGAATTGCAGAGCTCATCGGCCGCAGCTTCCGATTGGCCGAGGGCTCAGAGCTCACCGTCCGCAGGTCACTCACCGACCCCGTCCGGCGCCTCAAGTACCGCGTGGGGAACGAGGAGGAGGAGGAGGTTGAGGAAGAAAATCGGGAAAATCAGGAAAAACAGGAAAATTGGGAGGAGGAGTAGAGGATTGTGGGATGGATCCATCGAAATCGCGGTGATTTTACCAAAAAATTGATGGAAGATGAAGAGGAAGAGGCCGTGGATGTGCCATTGGAGAAATCCACCCAAAATCCTGAAATTTGCCCAAAAACATGGGAAGAAGAAGAGGAAGAAAATGAGGAAAAAGCCATGGATTGGCCATTGGAGAAATGGACCCAAAATCCTGAAATTTTCCCAAAAAAATGGGAAGAGGAAGAGGAAAAAGCCATGGATCTGCTATTGGAGAAATCCACCCAAAATCCTGAAATTTCCCCAAAAAATAATGGGAAAAAGAGGAGGAAGAGGCCATGGATTTGCCATTGGAGAAATCCACCCAAAATCCTGAAATTTCCCCCCAAAAAATGGGAAGAGGAAGAGGAAAAAGCCATGGATCTGCTATTGGAGAAATCCACCCAAAATCCTGAAATTTTCCCCAAAAAATAATGGGAAAAAGAGGAGGAAGAGGTCGTGGATTGGTCATTGGAGAAATCCACCCAAAATCCTGAAATTTCCCCCAAAAAAAAGGGAAGAGGAAGAGGAAAAAGCCATGGATTGGTCATTGGAGAAATCGACCCAAAATCCCAGAGATTTTCCCCAAAAAAATGGGAAAAAGAGGAGGAAGAGGCCATGGATGTGCCATTGGAGAAATCCACCCAAAATCCCTGAAATTTCCCCCAAAAAATGGGAAGAGGAAGAGGAAGAAAAAGAGGAAAAAGCCATGGATGTGCCATTGGAGAAATCAACCCCAAATCCCCGAAATTTCCCCCAAAAATTGGGAAAAGGAAGAGGGATAAAAAGAGGAAACAGCCATGGATTAGCCATTGGAGAAATCGACCCAAAATCCCAGAGATTTTCCCCAAAAAATAATGGAAGAGGAAGCGGAAGAGGAAGAAAAAGAGGAAAAAGCCATGGATTTGCCATTGGAGAAATCAACCCAAAATCCCTGAAATTTTCCCCAAAAAATGGGAAAAAGAGGAGGAAGAGGCCATGGATTGGTCATTGCAGAAATCCACCCAAAATCCCAGAAATTTTCCCCAAAAAAGGAATTTTTTAAGGCCGTGTTGGTCTCTTCCCAAATTCAGTTTTTTTTCCCAGCTGGAAAATTAATTCAATAATTAAAGAGCAATTAAAGGTCAATCAAAGGGCAATAAAGGTCAAATAAAGGACAATTAAAAGTCAAAGATAAATTAAAGATCAAAGGTCAATCGAAAGTCAATTATAGATCAATTATAGGGCAATCAAAGATCAATTAAAGGGCAATTAAAGGTCAATAAAGTGACTAAAGGTCAATTAAAGGATAATTAATCAATTAAAGATCAATCAAAGGGCAATTAAGGGACAATCATGAGTCAATTAAAGGACAATTAGAAGTCTATTAAAGGTCAATAAAAGTCAATTAAAGATCAATTAAAGGACAATTAATGGTCACTTAAAAGTCAAAGGTCAATTAAAGGTCAATTAAAGATCAAAGCTCAATTAAAGGTCAAAGGTCAATTAAAGATCAAAGGCGACAGCGACAACCTTCATTCTGAGGGGGCGTGGCCTGCCCTCATGGGTGGGCGTGGCCACACAAGGGTGGGGAGGGTTGTGCCCAGAGGGGGCGTGGCCTACCTTCCCGGTGGGCGTGGCCGAGGTGACGGCAGAACCTCCTTTCCCTCTCTGAGGGGGCGTGGCTTTCCCTCAGGTGGGCGTGGCCACACGAAGGTGGGAAGGGCCAACCCCTCATGATGGGGCGTGGCCTGCCCTCACGGGTGGGCGTGGTCAAGGAGACAGTAGCCATTCCCTCCCCTAGGGGCGTGGCCTGCCCTCAGGAATGGGCGTGGCCACACAGAGGCAGGAAGGGCCACCCCCTTATGATGGGGCGTGGCCTGCCCTCACGGGTGGGCGTGGCCACATGAAGGCGGGAAATGCACTCCCCACACGATGGGGCGTGGCTTGCCCTCATGGTGGGCGTGGCCAAAGCGATGGCGGAACCTTCATTCTCTCCACGAGGGGGCGTGGCTTTTCCCGCAGGTGGGCTTGGCCACACAAAGGCGGGAAGAACCGTCCCCTCACGATGGGGCGTGGCCTTCCCTCACGGGTGGGCGTGGCTACACAAAGGCAGGAAGGGCCATCCCCTCACGATGGGGCGTGGCCTGCCCTCACGGGTGGGCGTGGCCACACAAAGGCGGGAAGGGCCATCCCCTCACGATGGGGCGTGGCCTTCCCTCCCGGCGGGTGGGCGTGGCCACACAGAGGCGGGAAGGGCCATCCCCTCACGATGGGGCGTGGCCTGCCCTCAGGAATGGGCGTGGCCCCACAAAGGCGGGAAGGGCCATCCCCTCACGATGGGGCGTGGCCTGCCCTCACGGGTGGGCGTGGCCACACAAAGGCGGGAAGGGCCATCCCCTCACGATGGGGCGTGGCCTTCCCTCACGGGTGGGCGTGGCCACACGAAGGCGGGAAGGGCCATCCCCTCACGATGGGGCGTGGCCTTCCCTCACGGGTGGGCGTGGCCACACGAAGGCGGGAAGGGCCATCCCCTCACGATGGGGCGTGGCCTTCCCTCATGGTGGGCGTGGCCACACAAAGGCGGGAAGAGCCATCCCCTCACGATGGGGCGTGGCCTGTCCTCACGGTGGGCGTGGCCACACAAAGGCGGGAAGGGCCGTCCCCTCACGATGGGGCGTGGCCTGCCCTCCCGGCGGGCGCGGCCAGCCTCGGGCGCGTCCATTGAAGCGGCGGCGGGGGGGGCGCGGCCTGCGCTGGGCGTGCCCACAGCGGCCCCGCGCAGGGGGGGAGCCGGGGGGGGGCGGCTCTGAGGCCGCCGGCTCGGCGCGGGGCCTGTCCCCCTGTGTCGCGATTTGTCGCGATTCGCCGCCATTCGTCGCTCTCTGCGGCGCCGGGGCCGCGGCTCCAGGCCCGCCCATGGAGGCCCCGCCGCGGCTGCTGCCCGGGGTGGCCCTGCCGGGCTCTCTTCCGCCGCCTCCTCCTCCCCCCGGCGCCGCCGCCACCAGCGGGGAGCCGCCGCCCTCAGGGCCGCCCTCAGGGCCACCCTCAGGGCCGCCGCCTCAGCACGACAGCGGCGATGTCCTGCAGCAGATCATGGCCATCACCGACCAGAGCTTGGATGAGGCCCAGGCCAGGTACCGGGGAGGGGACACCGGGAATGGGGATGGGGACACCGGGACCGAGCCGTGACTCAGCGCGGGGACACCGAGGGGACACTGAGGGGACACCGAGGGGACACCGAGAGGAACCTGAGGGGAACCTGAGAGGACCCTGAGGGGACACCGAGGGGACCCTGAGGGGAGCCTGAGAGGACCCTGAGGGGACACCGAGGGGACCCTGAGGGGACACCGAGGGGACACTGAGGGGACACCGAGGCAGAGGTTTTGTGGGGATCCTTCCCCGCTATTCGCAGTTCTCCTGTTCCATTCAGGTCTCCGCATCCCGGGATGATGCTCCCGGTTCCTTCTGTTAATCCCTTCCCTTCTTGGGGAGAATTCCGGGGGTTTTGTTCCGTTCCGGGGGGTTTTGTTCCATTCCCGGTGATTTTCGCCCATTCCCACCGGTTTTGCCCCAATTCCCGGGGTTTTCCCCCCTTCTTGGGGGTCTTCCCCCATTTCCAGCGGTTCTGCCTCATTCCCAGCGGGTTTCGCCCATTCTCAGCAAGATTTTCCCCATTCCCAGTGAGGTTTCCCCCATTCCCAGTAAGGTTTTCCCCATTCCCAGTGGGATTTTCCCCATTCCCAGTGGGTTTTGCTCCATTCCTAGTGAGGTTTTTCCCGTTTCCAGTGAGGTTTTCCCCATTCCCAGTGGGGTTTTCCCCATTCCCTGTGAGGTTCTCCCCATTCCCGGGGGTTTTTCCCCAATCTCACGGGGGTTCCCCCAATTCCCAATACTTTTTCCCCATTCCCAGTGTTTTTGTCCCATTCCTGAGGCATTTTCCCTCATTCCCAGTAGTTTTCCCCCATTCCCAGTGGAGTTTCCCTATTCCCAGTGGGTTTGCCCCATTCCAGGCAGTTTTTTCCCATTCCCAGCTGTTTTTCCCCCATTCCCAGTGAGGTTTCCCCCATTCCCAGGGCTTTTTTCCCATTCCTAACTGGTTTTTCCCCCATTCCCAGTGGGTTTTTCCCCATTCCCAGAGTTTTTTTCCCATTCCCAGTAAGGATTTCCCCATCCCCAGTGACTTTTCCCTATTCCCAGATACTTTTTCTCATTCCTAGGTTTTTCCCCCCATTCCCAGTGGGATTTCCCCATTCCCAGTGAGATTTTCCCCATTCCCAGTGAGGTTTTCCCCATCCCCAGTGCATTTTCCCTCATTCCCAGTGGTATTTTCCCCATTCCCAGTGGGTCTTTCCCATTCCCATTGGTTTTCCCCATTCCCAGTGGATTTTTCCCATTCCCTTTGGGATTTTTCCCATTCCCACTGAGGTTTTCCCATTCCAAGTGGATCTTTCCCCATTCCCAGTGGGACTTTTCCCATTCCCAGTCGATTTTTCCCCATTCCCAGTGAGGTTTTCCCCATTCCCAGTGATGTTTTCCCCATTCCCACTGAGGTTTTCCCCATTCCCAGTGGGATTTTCCCCATTCCCAGTAAGGTTTTCCCCATTCCCAGTGGCTTTTCCCTATTCCCAGATATTTTTCCCATTCCTAGGTTTTTTCCCCCCTATTCCCAGTGAGGTTTTCCCCATTCCCAGTGGGTTTTTCCCACTGGATCTTTCCCATTCCCAGTGGGATTTTCCCCATTTCCAGTTGAATTTTCCCCATTCCCAGTGAGGTTTTCCCATTCCCAGTGGGATTTTTCCCATTCCCAGTGGGTTTTCCCCATTTCCAGTGGATTTTTCCCATTCCCAGTAAGGTTTTCCCATTCCCAGTGGGATTTTTCCCATTCCCAGTGGGTTTTCCCCATTTCCAGTGGATTTTTCCCATTCCCAGTAAGGTTTTCCCCAATCCCAGTGAGGTTTTCCCCACTCCCAGTGGATTTTCCCCATTCCCACTGAGGTTTTCCCCATTCCCAGTGAGGTTTTCCCCATTCCCAGTGGATTTTCCCCATTCCCAGTAAGGTTTTCCCCATTCCCAGTAAGGTTTTCCCCATTCCCAGTTGGTTTTCCCCATTCACATTGGGTTTTCCTCATTCCCAGTGAGGTTTTCCCCATTCCCAGTAAGGTTTTTCCCCATTCCCAGTAAGGTTTTTCCCATTCCCAGTGAGGTTTTCCCCATTCCCAGCATTTTTTCCCCATTCCCAGTGAGATTTTCCCCATTCCCAGTGAGGTTTTCCCATTCCCAGTGGATCTTTCCCCATTCCCTGGGTTTTTTCCCCAATCTCACCAGGGTTTTCCCAATTCCTGGGTTTTTCCCCATTCCCAGTGCCTTTTCCCTCATTCCCAGTGGGATTTCCCCATTCCCAGTGAGATTTTCCTCATTCCAAGGAGTTTTTTTCCCATTCCCACTGAGGTTTTCCCATTCCCAGTGGATCTTTCCCCATTCCCAGTGGATCTTTCCCCATTCCCAGTGAGGTTTTCCCCATTCCCAGTGGATTTTTCCTATTCCCAGTAAGATTTTCCCATTCCCAGTGAGATTTTCCTCTTTCCCAGTAAGGTTTTTCCCATTCCCAGTGGATTTTTCCCATTCCCAGTGGGGTCAGGCAGGAAAATCCCAGGTAGAACTTCTGGGAATGGGGAGAATCCAACTGGGAATTGGAAAAATCCTACTGGGAATGGGAAAAATCCAACTGGGAATGGGAAAATCCAACTGGGAATGAGAAAAATCCCATCTTTTAAAATTCCCTGAAATCCCCAAATTTTCCCCAATTTGGAATTCCTCCATTCTCACCCCATTTCCTTCCCAAAAAAATGCCCCAAAATCCCCAGAATTTCCTATTTTTTCCCAGTTTTTCCCATTTTTTCCCCAAATTTTTCAATTTTTTTCCCGGAATTTCCCATTTTTCCCTGGATTTTCCCATTTTTTCCCCCAGTTTTTCCCATTTTTTCCCCCAGTTTTTCCCATTTTTTTCCCCAGTTTTTCCCATTTTTTTCCCGTTTTTCCCATTTTTTCCCCCCGTTTTTCCCATTTTTTTCCCCAGATTTTCCCATTTTTTCCCCTGGATTTTCCCATTTTTTCCCCAAATTTCCCCATTTTTTCCCCAGATTTTCCCATTTTTCCCCCCAGATTTTCCCATTTTTTCCCCAGATTTTCCCATTTTTTCCCCAGATTTTCCCATTTTTCCCCAGATTTTCCCATTTTTTTCCCGGATTTTCCTCACTCCTCCCTAGGCCCAACCCCAATTTTGGGTTTTTTCCGTGGATTTTGGGCTGAATTTTCCATTTTTTTTCACAGGAAACATGCCCTGAACTGCCACAGGATGAAACCTGCGCTGTTCAGCGTCCTCTGCGAAATCAAGGAAAAAACAGGTTTGGGTTTATTTGTTTTATTTTTTAATTCTCATTTCTCCCCAAAATCCCAAAATTTTTCCTCAATTTCCCCTCAGCATTTGCTCAGAAATGAAAAAAATCCCAAATTTTTTCTCCTCAAACGAAATCCTGAAATTTTCTCCTCAAATGTGGAAATTCCGAATTTTTCTCCCCAAATGAAATCCCAAATTTTTCTTCTCAAATGAGGAAATCCCAAATTTTTCTCTTCAAATGAGGAAATCCCGAATTTTTCTCCTTAAAGGAAATCCCGAATTTTTCTCCTCAAATGAAGAAATTCCAAATTTTTCTCCTCAAACAAAATCCCAAATTTTTCTCCTCAAACTAAATCCCGAATTTTTTTCTTCAAATGAGGAAATCCCAAATTTTTCTCTTCAAGCAAAGAAATTCAAAATTTTTCTCAGAAAACCAGGAAATTTCCAAATTTTCTCAGGAAATGGAGGAAACCACAAGTTTTTCTCCAGAAATGATCAAATTCCATATTTTTCTCCACTTCTTCCCATTTTTTCTGTCTCTCCAGTGTTTAGATTCCACCCCAAAATGAGGAAATCCCAAATTTCTCTCCACAAATGACAAAATTCAGGATTTTTCTCCAAAACAGAGGAAATCTCACATTTTTCTCCAAAAACGAGGAAATCCCTTTTTTTTTTTTCATTTTTTCTCAATTTTTCTACATTTCCAGCGTTTAGCATCCTCCCTATCCCCCCAGAACCGCCGCGAAACGAACGATGAAATCCCAAATTTTCATCCCGAAACAGCCCCGGAAATGCCGTAAAAAGCAAATTTCCCAATTTTTCCCATTTTTCCTCATTTTTCCCAATTTTTCCAAATTTTTCCCCCAAATTTTTCCCTCTTTCAGCAGTGCTCAACATCGACCCCATCCCCCCAGAACTGCCATGAAACAAACGACGAAATCCCAAATTTTCTTCACGAAACGACTGCGGAAATGCCATAAAATACAAATTTCTGTAATTTTTCCCATTTTTCTGAATTTTTCCCAATTTCCCTCATTTTTTCCCCAATTTCCTCTCTCCCGCCAGTCCTCAGCATGTGCCCCATTCCCCAAGAACCACCACGAAGCAAATGACAAAATCCCGAATTTCCTCCCGGAAACACCCCTGGAAATGCCGTAAAAAACAAATTTCCCAATTTTTCCCAATTTTTTCTCATTTTTCCGAATTTTTCCTCATTTTTCCCCCAATTTCCTCTCTCCCGGCAGTGCTCAGCATCCTCCCCAATCCCCCCCGAACCGACCAAAATGAGGAATTTCCTTCCCGTAACAGCCGCGGAAATGCCGTAAAATACAAATTTCCATCGTTTTTCCTCATTTTTCCTCATTTTTCCCTAATTTTTTCCCAATTTCCCTAGTTTTCTCCCCAATTTCCTCTCCCGGCAGTGCTCAGCATCCACCCCAATCCTCCCAGAACCAACCAAAATGAGGAATTTTCTCCCCAAAACAGCCGCGGAAATGCCGTAAAATACAAATTTCCGTCATTTTTCCCAATTTTCCCTAATTTCTCCCCAATTTCCTCTCTCCCGGCAGTGCTCAGCATCCGCCACACCCCTGAGAACCACCGCAAAACAAACGACGATATCCCAAATTTTCTTCCCGGAAACACCCCCGTAAATGCCGTAAAAAACAATTTTCCTCATTTTTCCAAATTTTTCCTAATTTTTCCCCAAATTTTCCCCTCTCCCAGCAGTGCTCAGCATCCTCCCCATCCCCCCAGAACCAACCAAAACAAGGAAATCCCAAATTTTCTTCCCCAAAACCTACGCAGAAATGCCGTAAAATACAAATTTCCATCGTTTTTCCTCATTTTTCCTCATTTTTCCCTAATTTTTTCCCAATTTCCCTAATTTTCTCCCCAATTTCCTCTCTCCCAGCACTGCTCAGCATCCTCCCCAATCCCCCCAGAACCAACCAAAACAAGGAAATCCCAAATTTTCTTCCCCAAAACCTACGCAGAAATGCCGTAAAATACAAATTTCCGTCATTTTTCCTCATTTTTCCTCATTTTTCCCTATTTTTTTTCCCAATTTTCCCTAATTTTCTCCCCAATTTCCTCTCTCCCGGCAGTGCTCAGCATCCTCCCCAATCCCCCCAGGACCACCCAAAACGAGGAATTTTCTCCCTGAACCAGCCCCGGAAATGCCATAAAATACAAATTTCCATCGTTTTTCCTTGTTTTTCCCATTTTTCCCTAATTTTTTCCCAATTTTCCCTAATTTTCTCCCCAATTTCCTCTCCCGGCAGTGCTCAGCATCCGCCACGCCCCCGAGAACCGCCACGAAACTAACGGGAAAAACCCAAATTTTCTTTCCCCAAAACAGACGTGAAAATGCCATAAAATACAAATTTCCGTAATTTTTCCCGATTTTCCCTAATTTCTCCCCAATTTCCTCTCTCCCGGCAGTGCTCAGCACCCTCCCCAATCCTCCCAGAATCAACCAAAATGAGGAATTTCCTTCCCGTAACAGCCGCGGAAATGCCGTAAAATACAAATTTCCGTCGTTTTTTTCTCATTTTTCCTCATTTTTCCCTAATTTTTTCCCAATTTTCCCTAATTTTCCCCCAATTTCCTCTCTCCCGGCAGTGCTCAGCATCCGCCACGCCCCCGACGAGGACCCCCCGGACGCTCAGCTGATGCGATTGGACAACATGCTGCAGGCCGAGGGCGTGTCCGGCCCCGAGCGCAGGCCCGGAAAGGGCGGGGCCCAAACCGGAAGGGGCGGGGCTACAACCGGAAGGGGCGTGGCCACACCCGGAAGTGAAGGGGACGGAGGGCTGGGAACTCCCGGGGGCTGTCCCGGTGACAATGGCATCGAGCACTCGGATTACAGAGCCAAGCTGGGCCAGATCCGACAGATCTACCACTCGGAGCTCGAGAAATACGAGCAGGTGAGAGTTTCAAATATTTTCGTGATTTTTAAAGCGTTTTGTGTTTTAAAGATTAAAAAAAAAATTTATGTCGCGTGTAAAATTCGGTGATTTTTTTTGTGATTTGGAGTGGGGAGAGGTCGGGGAGTTGGAGGTTGGGAGAGTGGAGGTTTTTGGGAATTGGATGGAAAATTGGGTGGAAAATTAGGATTTGATTGGTGTTTTGGAGGGAGCGTAAGTAAAAAAATCAGATTTATTTATATATTTATATTTATAAAAACTTTTCTTTAAATACATCCTTTTATATATATTTGCATGATTATTATTTGTATTTAATATCGTGTATGGTTTGTTATATAAATAGTGTATGTGCAATATAAATACAAAATATGCATGTATTTATATATAATATTTACATATTATTTTTATATGTTTTATTCATATACTTACATTTATACATACACAATTAACATACAAATTTTTTTATTATGTGTTATTTACCATATGTATTAGGTCTATAACAAAAATTACACAATATATATGTATATTTTTTAAAGTTTCCCATTTTATTTAGGTTTCCCACCCCATAACCCAAAATTTTTTTTTTGTTTTCCCCATTTCTTTCGGGTTTTCCACCACCTAACCCAATTTATTTTTGCATTTCCCACCCAATAATTCCATTCTTTTCAGGTTTTCCACCCCCAACCCCATTTTTTTTTCCTTTTTCTCCCACATTCCCTGCCCATAATCCCATTTTTCTCACGTTTCCCACCCCATAACCCCATTTGTTTGGATTTTCCCCATTTTTTTCAGGTTTCCCACCCCATAACCCCATTTCTTTTTGGGTCTTCCCCTTTTTTTTTTACATTTCCAACCCCATAACCCCATTTTTTTGGGGTTTTCCACATATTAACTCCATTTTTTGGGGCTTTCCCTGTTTCTTTCCGGTTTTCCCCATTTTTCTTGGGTAAATGGTTTCTCCATTTTTTTGGAGCTTCCCCGTTTTTTTGTTTCCCACCCCATAACCCATTTTTTTTTCAGATTTTCCCCATTTTTTTCAGGTTTCCCACCCTATAACCCTTTTTTTTTTCAGATTTTCCCCATTTTTTCATGTTTCCCAGCCCATAACCCTCTTTCTTTTTGGATTTTCCCCATTTTTTTCTGGTTTCCCACCCCATAACCCCATTTTTTCAGGTTTTTGAGCCCATAACCCCCTTTTTTCTTATTTTTCACCATTTTTTTCAGGGTTCCCACCCCATAGCCCCATTTTTTTGCATTTCCCACCCCATAACCCAATTTTCTTGGGAATTTCCCCCATTTTTTTCAGGTTTCCCACCGCCTAATGCCATTTTTTTCAAGTTTCCCACCCCCAACCCCATTTTTTTCAGGTTTCCCTCCAGCTAACTACATTTTTTTCAAGTTTTCCACCCCATAACCCAATTTTTGGGGGGATTTCCCCCATTTCTTTCAGGTTTCCCACTCCCTAACCCCATTTTTTAAAAATTTTCCCCATTTTCTCAAGTTTCCCACCCCATAACC
Organism: Acanthornis magna; assembly: GCA_036785705.1. Lineage (NCBI taxonomy): Eukaryota > Metazoa > Chordata > Aves > Passeriformes > Acanthizidae > Acanthornis > Acanthornis magna. The sequence continues at coordinate 33,128 of JAWUZG010001120.1, forward strand.
CCAATTTTTTCAGGTTTCCCACCCCAAACCAATTTTTTTTTTTATTTTCCCATCCCCTAACCCCATTTTTTTCTGATTTTCCACCCCATAACCCAATTCTTTAGGGGATTTTCCCCATTTCTTTCAGGTTTCCCACCTTTTAACCCCATTTTTTTGGGGTTTCCCACTTCATAACCCCATTTTTTTTATCTTCCCCATTTTTTTTCAGGTTTCCCACCTCCTTACAGCATTTTTTTCAGGTTTCACACCACATAACCCAATTTTTTGGGGGTTTTCCTCATTTTTTCTGATTTTCCAACCCCATAACCCCATTGTTTTCTCTTTTTCCCCCATAACCCCATTTTGTTTGGGGTTTCCCACCCCATAACTCCATGTTTTTGGCTTTTCCACGCCCTAAATCCATTTTCTTGGAGTTTCACCATTTCTTTCAGGTTTTCCCCATATTTTTCGGTTTTCCACCCCATAACCCATTTTTTTTTTTAATTTTCCCCAATTTTTCAGGTTTCCCACCCCATAACTCCATTGTTTTGGGGATTTTCCTTATTTCTTTCAGGTTTCCCACCCCATAACTCCATTTTCTTTCAGGTTTCCCCTCCCCAACCCAATTTTTTTACATTTTTCTCCCACCGTCCCACCCCCTAACCCCATTTTTTTCAGGTTTCCCACCCCATAACCCCATTTTTTTCAGGTTTCCCACCTCATAACCCCATTTTTTTGGGTTTTCCCACCCCATAACGCCATTATTTTTGTGTTTCCCACTCTGTAATTCAGTTTTTTTTTTGGAGTTCCCCATTTCTTTCTGATTTTCCTCATTTTTCTTGGTTTTCCCACCCCATAACACTTTTTTTTTCTTTGTTTTCCCCATTTTTTTTGGTTTTCCACCACGTAACCCAATTCATTTTTGCATTTCCCACCCTTAACCCCAATTTTTACCGGTTTCCCACCCCGTAACCCCATTTTTTTCAGGTTTCGCACCCTATAACCCAATTTTTTTTTTCATTTTCTCCATTTTTTCAGGTTTTCCACCCCATAACCCAATTTGTTTGGTGATTTTCCCCATTTTCTCAGGTTTTCCACCCCATAACCCCATTTCTTTTTATCTTCCCCATTTTTTTCAGGTTTCCCACCCCATAACTCATTTGCTTTTTGCATCTTCCCCTTTTTTCTTAGGTTTCCAACCCCACAACCCAATTTTTTTCAGGTTTCCCACCCCCTAACTCCAATTTTTTGGGGGATTTTCCCCATTTTTTTCAGGCTTCCCACCCCATAACCCCATTTTTTTCAGGCTTCGGCCCCTATAACCCGATTTTTTTTTATTTTCCCCATTTTTTTCAGGTTTCCCACCCCATAACCCCATTTATTCTTTCTTTTCCACGCTCTCGCAGGCGTGCAGCGAGTTCACGACGCACGTGATGAACCTGCTGCGGGAGCAGAGCCGCACGCGGCCCATCTCGCCCAAGGAGATCGAGCGCATGGCAGCCCTCATCCCCCAAAATCCAACCCCAAAACCTCATTTTTTGGGGGATTTTCCCCCATTCCCACCCCCTACCACCGTTTTTTTTTTGTTTTTCCCCCAAAGCCCCATTTTGTTTGCGGTTTTCCATCCCATAACCCCACTTTTTTGGCTTTTCCCACCCCATGACGCCATTATTTTTGTGTTTCCCACTCTGTAACTCTGTTTTTTTGGAGTTCCCCATTTCTTTCTGATTTTCCTCATTTTTCTTGGTTTTCCCACCCCATAACGCTTTTTTTTTCTTTGTTTTCCCCATTTTTTTTGGTTTTCCACCACGTAACCCAATTCATTTTTGCATTTCCCACCCTTAACCCCAATTTTTACCGGTTTCCCACCCCGTAACCCCATTTTTTTCAGGTTTTGCACCCTATAACCCAATTTTTTTTTTTATTTTCTCCATTTTTTCAGGTTTTCCACCCCATAACCCAATTTGTTTGGTGATTTTCCCCATTTTCTCAGGTTTTCCACCCCATAACCCCATTTCTTTTTATCTTCCCCATTTTTTTCAGGTTTCCCACCCCATAACTCATTTGCTTTTTGCATCTTCCCCTTTTTTCTTAGGTTTCCAACCCCACAACCCAATTTTTTTCAGGTTTCCCACCCCCTAACTCCAATTTTTTGGGGGATTTTCCCCATTTTTTTCAGGCTTCCCACCCCATAACCCCATTTTTTTCAGGCTTCGGCCCCTATAACCCAATTTTTTTTTTATTTTCCCCATTTTTTTCAGGTTTCCCACCCCATAACCCAATTTTTTCTTTCTTTTCCACGCTCTCGCAGGCGTGCAGCGAGTTCACGACGCACGTGATGAACCTGCTGCGGGAGCAGAGCCGCACGCGGCCCATCTCGCCCAAGGAGATCGAGCGCATGGTGGCGATCATCCACGGCAAGTTCAGCTCCATCCAGATGCAGCTCAAGCAGAGCACCTGCGAGGCCGTCATGATCCTGCGCTCGCGGTTCCTCGACGCCAGGTGGGATTCTGGGAAATTCCAGGGGGGTTGGGGTTTGGGGGGGATTGGGGCGGGGTGGGGGTTGGGGTGGGATGCAATGGAATGGAGTGGAATGGAATGGAATGGAATGGAGTGGAATGGAATGGAATGGAATGGAATGGAATGGAGTGGAATGGAATGGAATGGAATGGAATGGAATGGAATGGAGTGGAGTGGAGTGGAGTGGAATGGAATGGAGTGGAATGGAATGGAGTGGAATGGAATGGATTCTGTCATGATCCTGCGCTCGCGGTTCCTCGACGCCGGGTGGGATTCTGGGAAATTCCAGAGAGGTTTGGGGGATTTGGGGGGCAATGGGAGGGGTTGGGTGAGGTTTGGGGTGGGATGGAGTGGAGTGGAGTGGAGTGGAATGGAATGGAATGGAATGGAATGGAATGGAATGGAATGGAGTGGAATGGAATGGAATGGAATGGAATGGAATGGAATGGAGTGGAATGGAATGGAATGGAATGGAATGGAATGGAGTGGAATGGAGTGGAGTGGAGTGGAGTGGAATGGAATGGAATGGAGTGGAGTGGAGTGGAGTGGAATGGAATGGAATGGAATGGAATGGAATGGAGTGGAATGGAATGGAATGGAGTGGAATGGAATGGAGTGGAATGGAATGGAATGGAATGGAGTGGAATGGAATGGAATGGAATGGAATGGAATGGAATGGAATGGAGTGGAATTGAAGGGAATGGAATGGAATGGAGTGGAATGGAGTGGAATGGAATGGAATGGAGTCTGTCATGATCCTGCGCTCGCAGTTCCTCGACGCCAGGTGGGATTCTGGGAAATTCCAGGGAGGTTTGGGGGATTTGGGGGGCAATGGGAGGGGTTGGGTGAGGTTTGGGGTGGGATGGAGTGGAGTGGAGTGGAGTGGAGTGGAGTGGAATGGAATGGAATGGAATGGAATGGAATGGAGTCTGTCATGATCCTGCGCTTGCGGTTCCTCGATGCCAGGTGAGATTCTGGGAAATTCCAGGGGGGTTTGAGGGGCAATGGGAGGGGTTGGGTGGGGGTTGGGGTGGGATGGAGTGGAAGGGAGTGGAATGGAATGGAATGGAATGGAGTGGAATGGAATGGAGTGGAATGGAATGGAATGGAATGGAATGGAAGGGAGTGGAATGGAATGGAATGGAGTGGAGTGGAATGGAATGGAATGGAATGGAGTGGAGTGGAATGGAGCGGAATGGAGTGGAGTGGAATGGAGTGGAGTGGAATGGAATGGAGTGGAGTGGAATGGAATGGAGTCTGTCATGATCCTGCGCTCACGATTTCTTGATGCCAGGTGGGCTTCTGGAAAATTCCAGGGGGGTTGGGGTTTGGGGGAAATGGGGTGGGGGGGGTTGGGGTGGAGTGGAATGGAATGGAATGGAATGGAGTGGAGTGGAATGGAATGGAATGGAATGGAATGGAGTGGAACGGAATGGAATGGAGTGGAGTGGAAAGGAGTGGAATGGAATGGAATGGAGTGGAATGGAATGGAATGGAGTCTGTCATGATCCTGCGCTCGTGGTTCCTCGACGCCAGGTGGGATTCTGGTAAATTCCAGGGGGGTTTGAGTTTTGGGGGGGATTGGGGTGGGGTAGGGGTTTGGGTGGAATGGAATGGAATGGAGTGGAATTGAAGGGAATGGGATGGAATGGAATGGAATGGAATGGAATGGAATGGAATGGAATGGAATGGAGTGGAATGGAATGGAGTCTGTCATGATCCTGCGCTCGCGGTTCCTCGACGCCAGGTGGGATTCTGGGAAGGTTCAGGGAGGTTTGGGGGGTTTGGGGGGCAATGGGAGGGGTTGGGTGGGGGTTGGGGTGGGATGGAGTGGAGTGGAGTGGAGTGGAATGGAATGGAATGGAATGGAGTGGAATGGAATGGAATGGAATGGAATGGAATGGAATGGAATGGAATAGAGTGGAATGGAATGGAGTGGAATGGAATGGAATGGAATAAAATGGAGTGGAATGGAATGGAATGGAGTGGAGTGGAATGGAATGGAATGGAGTGGAGTGGAATGGAATGGAATGGAATGGAATGGAATGGAATGGAATGGAATGGAGTCTGTCATGATCCTGCGCTCGCGGTTCCTCGATGCCAGGTGAGATTCTGGGAAATTCCAGGGGGGTTTGAGGGGCAATGGGAGGGGTTGGGTGGGGGTTGGGGTGGGATGGAGTGGAGTGGAGTGGAGTGGAGTGGAATGGAATGGAATGGAATGGAATGGAATGGAGTGGAATGGAATGGAATGGAATGGTGTGGAATGGAATGGAATGGAATGGAATGGAGTGGAATGGAATGGAATGGAATGGAGTGGAATGGAATGGAATGGAGTGGAATGGAATGGAATGGAATGGAGTCTGTCATGATCCTGCGCTTGCGGTTCCTCGATGCCAGGTGAGATTCTGGGAAATTCCAGGGGGGTTTGAGGGGCAATGGGAGGGGTTGGGTGGGGGTTGGGGTGGGATGGAGTGGAAGGGAGTGGAATGGAATGGGGTGGAGTGGAGTGGAGTGGAGTGGAGTGGAATGGAATGGAGTGGAATGGAATAGAATAGAATGGAGTGGAATGGAATGGAATGGAGTGGAATGGAATGGAATGGAATGGAGTGGAATGGAATAGAATAGAATGGAGTGGAATGGAATGGAATGGAATGAAATGGAATGGAATGGAATGGAGTGGAGTGGAATGGAGTGGAATGGAATGGAGTGGAATGGAATGGAGTGGAGTGGAATGGAATGGAGTGGAATGGAATGGAGTGGAGTGGAATGGAGTGGAATGGAATGGAGTGGAATGGAATGGAGTGGAGTGGAATGGAATGGAGTGGAGTGGAATGGAGTGGAATGGAATGGAGTGGAATGGAATGGAGTGGAGTGGAATGGAATGGAGTGGAGTGGAATGGAATGGAATGGAATGGAATGGAATGGAATGGAATGGAGTGGAGTGGAATGGAATGGAATGGAATGGAGTGGAGTGGAATGGAATGGAATGGAATGGAGTGGAGTGGAATGGAGTGGAATGGAATGGAGTGGAATGGAATGGAGTGGAGTGGAATGGAGTGGAGTGGAATGGAATGGAGTGGAGTGGAATGGAATGGAGTCTGTCATGATCCTGCGCTCACGATTTCTTGATGCCAGGTGGGCTTCTGGAAAATTCCAGGGGGGTTGGGGTTTGGGGGAAATGGGGTGGGGGGGGTTGGGGTGGAGTGGAATGGAATGGAATGGAATGGAGTGGAGTGGAATGGAATGGAATGGAATGGAATGGAATGGAATGGAGTGGAACGGAGTGGAGTGGAGTGGAATGGAGTGGAATGGAATGGAATGGAATGGAATGGAATGGAGTCTGTCATGATCCTGCGCTCGTGGTTCCTCGACGCCAGGTGGGATTCTGGTAAATTCCAGGGGGGTTTGAGTTTTGGGGGGGATTGGGGTGGGGTGGGGGTTTGGGTGGAATGGAATGGAATGGAGTGGAATTGAAGGGAATGGGATGGAATGGAATGGAATGGAATGGAATGGAATGGAATGGAATGGAGTGGAATGGAATGGAGTCTGTCATGATCCTGCGCTCGCGGTTCCTCGACGCCAGGTGGGATTCTGGGAAGGTTCAGGGAGGTTTGGGGGGTTTGGGGGGCAATGGGAGGGGTTGGGTGGGGGTTGGGGTGGGATGGAGTGGAGTGGAGTGGAGTGGAATGGAATGGAATGGAATGGAGTGGAATGGAATGGAATGGAATGGAATGGAATGGAATGGAATGGAATGGAATAGAGTGGAATGGAATGGAGTGGAATGGAATGGAATGGAATAAAATGGAGTGGAATGGAATGGAATGGAGTGGAGTGGAATGGAATGGAATGGAGTGGAGTGGAATGGAATGGAATGGAATGGAATGGAATGGAATGGAATGGAATGGAGTCTGTCATGATCCTGCGCTCGCGGTTCCTCGATGCCAGGTGAGATTCTGGGAAATTCCAGGGGGGTTTGAGGGGCAATGGGAGGGGTTGGGTGGGGGTTGGGGTGGGATGGAGTGGAGTGGAGTGGAGTGGAGTGGAATGGAATGGAATGGAATGGAATGGAATGGAGTGGAATGGAATGGAATGGAATGGTGTGGAATGGAATGGAATGGAATGGAATGGAGTGGAATGGAATGGAATGGAATGGAGTGGAATGGAATGGAATGGAGTGGAATGGAATGGAATGGAATGGAGTCTGTCATGATCCTGCGCTTGCGGTTCCTCGATGCCAGGTGAGATTCTGGGAAATTCCAGGGGGGTTTGAGGGGCAATGGGAGGGGTTGGGTGGGGGTTGGGGTGGGATGGAGTGGAAGGGAGTGGAATGGAATGGAGTGGAGTGGAGTGGAGTGGAGTGGAGTGGAATGGAATGGAGTGGAATGGAATAGAATAGAATGGAGTGGAATGGAATGGAATGGAGTGGAATGGAATGGAATGGAATGGAGTGGAATGGAATAGAATAGAATGGAGTGGAATGGAATGGAATGGAATGAAATGGAATGGAATGGAATGGAGTGGAGTGGAATGGAGTGGAATGGAATGGAGTGGAATGGAATGGAGTGGAGTGGAATGGAATGGAGTGGAATGGAATGGAGTGGAGTGGAATGGAGTGGAATGGAATGGAGTGGAATGGAATGGAGTGGAGTGGAATGGAATGGAGTGGAGTGGAATGGAGTGGAATGGAATGGAGTGGAATGGAATGGAGTGGAGTGGAATGGAATGGAGTGGAGTGGAATGGAATGGAATGGAATGGAATGGAATGGAATGGAATGGAGTGGAGTGGAATGGAATGGAATGGAATGGAGTGGAGTGGAATGGAATGGAATGGAATGGAGTGGAGTGGAATGGAGTGGAATGGAATGGAGTGGAATGGAATGGAGTGGAGTGGAATGGAGTGGAGTGGAATGGAATGGAGTGGAGTGGAATGGAATGGAGTCTGTCATGATCCTGCGCTCACGATTTCTTGATGCCAGGTGGGCTTCTGGAAAATTCCAGGGGGGTTGGGGTTTGGGGGAAATGGGGTGGGGGGGGTTGGGGTGGAGTGGAATGGAATGGAATGGAATGGAGTGGAGTGGAATGGAATGGAATGGAATGGAATGGAATGGAGTGGAACGGAGTGGAGTGGAGTGGAATGGAGTGGAATGGAATGGAATGGAATGGAATGGAATGGAGTCTGTCATGATCCTGCGCTCGTGGTTCCTCGACGCCAGGTGGGATTCTGGTAAATTCCAGGGGGGTTTGAGTTTTGGGGGGGATTGGGGTGGGGTGGGGGTTTGGGTGGAATGGAATGGAATGGAGTGGAATTGAAGGGAATGGGATGGAATGGAATGGAATGGAATGGAATGGAATGGAATGGAATGGAATGGAGTGGAATGGAATGGAGTCTGTCATGATCCTGCGCTCGCGGTTCCTCGACGCCAGGTGGGATTCTGGGAAGGTTCAGGGAGGTTTGGGGGGTTTGGGGGGCAATGGGAGGGGTTGGGTGGGGGTTGGGGTGGGATGGAATGGAAAGGAGTGGAATGGAGTGGAGTGGAGTGGAATGGAATGGAATGGAGTGGAATGGAATGGAGTGGAATGGAATGGAGTGGAGTGGAATGGAATGGAATGGAGTGGAATGGAATGGAATGGAATGGAATGGAATGGAATGGAATGGAATGGAGTGGAGTGGAATGGAGTGGAATGGAGTGGAGTGGAATGGAGTGGAATGGAATGGAATGGAATGGAATGGAATGGAATGGAATGGAGTGGAGTGGAATGGAATGGAATGGAATGGAGTGGAATGGAATGGAATGGAATGGAGTGGAGTGGAGTGGAATGGAATGGAGTGGAATGGAATGGAATGGAGTGGAGTGGAATGGAATGGAATGGAATGGAATGGAATGGAGTCTGTCATGATCCTGCGCTCGCGGTTCCTCGATGCCAGGTGAGATTCTGGGAAGGTTCAGGGAGGTTTGGGGGGCAATGGGAGGGGTTGGGTGGGGGTTGGGGTGGGATGGAATGGAATGGAATGGAATGGAATGGAATGGAGTGGAATGGAATGGAATGGAGTGGAATGGAATGGAATGGAATGGAATGGAGTGGAGTGGAATGGAATGGAATGGAATGGAATGGAATGGAGTGGAGTGGAATGGAATGGAATGGAATGGAATGGAATGGAGTGGAATGGAATGGAATGGAATGGAATGGAATGGAATGGAATGGAGTGGAGTGGAATGGAATGGAATGGAATGGAATGGAGTGGAGTGGAATGGAATGGAATGGAATGGAATGGAATGGAATGGAATGGAGTGGAGTGGAATGGAATGGAATGGAGTGGAATGGAGAGTGGAATGGAGTGGAGTGGAGTGGAATGGAATGGAATGGAGGAGTGGAATGGAATAATAAGATAAGATATGATACGATATGATATGATATGATATGATATGGTATACGGTATAGTATGATACGATATGATGTGATATGGTTCTGTAATGTAATATAGTACAATATAACGTATGGTGTAACAATATAATATGCGATAATATTAGAGAATATAAAATAATGTAATGCAGTGTAATATGTGTAAAAATGTACAGTATAATGTAATACAATATAATACAATACAATGTAATGTTGCATAATGTAATATGACATAACGTAATAACACAATATAATATAATGTAGTATGGTATGGTATAGTATAGCATTAGCATAATATTAGTGTAGCATAATATAATGTAATGTAATATATAACACAATATAACACAATATAATAAATATAATATAATATAATATAATATAATATAATATAATATAACATAATATAATATAATATAACATAATATAATTTAATATAACATAATATAATATAATATAATGTAATGTAATGTAATACAATGTAATACAATATTATATAATTAATACAATATAATATAATAGAATATAATGTAATATAACATAGTATAATACAATAGCGTACAACATAATCTAATATAATATGATATAATATAACATAATATGATATAATATAATATAATATAATGTAATGTAATATAATATAATATGTAATATAATACAATGTAACATAATATAACATATTATAACATATTATAATGTAATGTAATGTGGTATGATATAATACAATATAATATAATATATAATATAATATAATATAATATAATATAATATAATGCAATATAATATAGTTAATACAATATAATATAAAACATAATGTAATATAACACAGTATAATACAATATAGTACAAGATAATATAATATACAATATAATACAATATATAATACAATATAATATGATACAGTACAATATAATATAGTACAGTGCATAACGTGATACAGTGAAATGCAATAATATATGTGATATAGCAAGATATAGACATAAGATATACTGTATAATACAACATAAGAATATAATAATAATGGGAATACTTTCAAAAATTTAAGAATTCGTATATAATTACATAATGTATAATACAGAACAATTATACAATACGTAGTGTATAGTTTTGTAGTATAAAAAATACAGTAATTATTTCAGTAAGAATTTAATTAAAAATTTATATGATATTATCTAATACAATATATAATAATTACATTAACAAATCAGCATTAACACATTCAATAGCAATACAAAATCCAATTCTTCCATTCTCCATCCTATTCCAGAGGGGGAAAAAAACCCCAATAGTGTCTCCAAAATCCAATTTAATTAAAATATTTTTATTTTCGGGGTATTTTTGAGGGGGAAAAAAACCCCAATAGTGTCTCCAAAATCCAATTTAATTAAAATATTTTTTATTTTCGGGGTATTTTTCAGGCGGAAAAGGCGCAATTTCAGCAAACAAGCCACGGAGGTGCTGAACGAATATTTCTATTCTCACCTGAGCAATCCTTACCCCAGCGAAGAGGCCAAAGAGGAGCTCGCCAAGAAGGGAGGGATCACCGTCTCCCAGGTGAAATTCCTACTGAAATTCTGAAATTTTCACTGAAATTCCTGTTGAAATTAGGAGTGAAATTCTCACTGAAATTCTTGTTGCAGTTATCAGCGAAATTCCTACTGAAATTCTGGAATTCACACTGAAATCCTTACTGAAATTGTTCCTGAAATTCTCACTGAAATTTGAAAATTCTCACTGAAATTGTGTCTGAAATTCTCACTGAAATTCGAAAATTCTCACTGAAATTCTGTCTGAAATTCTCACTGAAATTCGAAAATTCTCACTGAAATTGTGTCTGAAATTCTCACTGAAATTCGAAAATTCTCACTGAAATTCTCACATTCTAATGAAATTGTGGAATTTTTCTAAAATTCTCTCTGAAACTCTGAAATTTTTACTGAAATTCTTACTGAAGTTCTGAAACTCTTGGTGAAATTCTGAATGAAATTCTGAAATTCTGAATGAAATTCTGGAATCCTCAGTGAAATTATTACTGAATTTCTCTCTGAAATTCGGAAGGAAATTCTGAAATTCTCAATGAAATTCTCACTGAAATTTCAAAATTCTCAGTGAAATTCTGAATGGAATTCTGGAATTCTCAGTGAAATTCTTTCTGAAATTCTGACTGAAATTCTGAAATTCTGACTGAAATTTTTAAATTCTCAGTTAAATTCTCTCTGACATTCTGAAGGAAATTCTGAAATTCTCACTGAAATTCTGAAATTTTGACTGAAATTTCTCCTGAAATTCCAAATTTTTTCCTGAAATAATTTTGAAATTTTTCCTGAAATTCCGTCCTGAATTTTTCCCAAGTATTTTAAAAATTTTTTAAAATTTTTTTCTCATTTTTCCCCAGAAAATGAGTTTGGGAACAAGCGCATTCGCTACAAGAAGAACATGGGGAAGTTCCAGGAGGAGGCAAACATTGGCACTGAAATTCCAAAATTCTCTCTGAAATTCCAAAACTTTGAAAATCTCAAAGAAATTCTTTCTGAAATTTTGAAATTCTCACTGAAATTCTGAAATTCTCACTGAAATTATCTCTCAAATTCTCCTAATGAGAGTGAATTTCTCAGTGAAATTCTCAGTGAAATTCTGACTGAAATTCTGAAATTCTCAGTGAAATTGTCTTGGAAATTCTCTCAGAAATTCTAAAATTTTTACTAAAATTCTTACTGAAATTTCAAAATTCTCAGTGAAATTCTTACTGAAATTCTGAATGGAATTCTGAAATTCTCACTGAAATTCTCACTGAAATTCTGAAATTTTGACTGAAATTTCTCCTGAAATTCCAAATTTTTTCCTGAAATAATTTTGAAATTTTTCCTGAAATTCCGGCCTGAATTTTTCCCAAATATTTTTAAAATTTTTTAAAAATTTTCCCATTTTTTTTCTCATTTTTCCCCAGGTTTCCAACTGGTTTGGGAACAAGCGCATTCGCTACAAGAAGAACATGGGGAAATTCCAGGAGGAGGCAAACATTGGCACTGAAATTCCCAAATTCTCTCTGAAATTCATACTGAAATTCTGAAATTCTTAGTGAAATTCTCAGTGAAATTCTGAATGAAATTCTGAATGAAATTCTTCCTGGAATTCTAAATGAAATTCTGAAATGTTCATTGAAATTCGTAAGGAAATACTGAATGAAATTCTGAATAAAATTTCGAAATTCTCAGTGAAATTGTCTCTGAAATTCTCTTGGAAATTCTGAAATTCTCACTGAAATTCCCTCTGAAATTCTGAAAATTTGACCGAAATTCCTCCTGAAATTTTGAAATTTTTTACTGAAATTCTTCCTGAAATTCCGAAATTTTCCTGAAATTCCATCCTGAATTTTTCTAAATTTTTCCCATTTTTTTTCCTCTTTCCCCAGGTTTCCAACTGGTTTGGGAACAAGCGCATTTGCTACAAGAAGAACATGGGAAATTCCAGGAGGAGGCAAACATTGGCACTGAAATTCCCAAATTCTCTCTGAAATTCTGAAATTCTCACTGAAATTATCTCTCAAATTCTCCTAATGAGATTCTGAACTTCTCAGTGAAATTCTCAGTGAAATTCTGACTGAAATTCTGAAATTCTGACTGAAATTCTGAAATTCTCAGTGAAATTGTCTTGGAAATTCTCTCAGAAATTCTAAAATTTTTACTAAAATTCTTACTGAAATTTCAAAATTCTCAGTGAAATTATCTCTGAAATTCTGAAAGAAATTCTGAAATTCTCACTGAAATTCCTCCTGAAATTCTGAAAATTTGACCGAAATTCCTCCTGAAATTCCAAATTTTTTCCTGAAATAATTTTGAAATTTTTCCTGAAATTCCGGCCTGAATTTTTCCCAAATATTTTTAAAATTTTTTAAAAATTTTCCCATTTTTTTTCTCATTTTTCCCCAGGTTTCCAACTGGTTTGGGAACAAGCGCATTCGCTACAAGAAGAACATGGGGAAATTCCAGGAGGAGGCAAACATTGGCACTGAAATTCCCAAATTCTCTCTGAAATTCATACTGAAATTCTGAAATTCTTAGTGAAATTCTCAGTGAAATTCTGAATGAAATTCTGAATGAAATTCTTCCTGGAATTCTAAATGAAATTCTGAAATGTTCATTGAAATTCGTAAGGAAATACTGAATGAAATTCTGAATAAAATTTCGAAATTCTCAGTGAAATTGTCTCTGAAATTCTCTTGGAAATTCTGAAATTCTCACTGAAATTCCCTCTGAAATTCTGAAAATTTGACCGAAATTCCTCCTGAAATTTTGAAATTTTTTACTGAAATTCTTCCTGAAATTCCGAAATTTTCCTGAAATTCCATCCTGAATTTTTCTAAATTTTTCCCATTTTTTTTCCTCTTTCCCCAGGTTTCCAACTGGTTTGGGAACAAGCGCATTTGCTACAAGAAGAACATGGGAAATTCCAGGAGGAGGCAAACATTGGCACTGAAATTCCCAAATTCTCTCTGAAATTCTGAAATTCTCACTGAAATTATCTCTCAAATTCTCCTAATGAGATTCTGAACTTCTCAGTGAAATTCTCAGTGAAATTCTGACTGAAATTCTGAAATTCTGACTGAAATTCTGAAATTCTCAGTGAAATTGTCTTGGAAATTCTCTCGGAAATTCTAAAATTTTTACTAAAATTCTTACTGAAATTTCAAAATTCTCAGTGAAATTATC